>BDJD01011896.1:54851-86015 GCA_002564525.1 Rosa multiflora | reverse complement strand
TATTTCTTTGTAATTGATTTCATAAGTTTTGTTTTCTTTAATTTCTATTTTCTTTGTTACACAACAATTAATATTGAGAGATTTATATAGATAGTTAATTGAATATAACCCCCTTAACTAATATTAATAAATGTTATAAGTTACAAGTGTGTGTGTGTATTAAATATGTTCAATAAAAAACAATGAGTCTTTTATTACCAATATATACCATTAAGCCATATTTTGAGAAGAAAAAAATAATGTTTTTTTTTGTTAAACAAAATAAGGCCCTTTTTTGGCCCATTTCGGCCTTATTTGGCCCTATTTGAGGGCCGGCCCGACCCGGCCCTTTCGGCCCTAACGGATCGGGCTTTTCGGGCGGGTAAGGGTTAGCATATTCAAGCCCTGGCCCGACCCTACCCGGCCCTAAATTTTGTTGACTTTGACTAGGCCCGGCCCGACCCTACCCTAAGCCCTAAAATTTAGGGTAGGGCCGGCCCTAGCCCGGCCCATGATGACCCCTAGACCTACACCTGTCGAATTCCTTTCATTTGCTTAAATTGACTAGGTTGCATGTTCCCTAAAATAAGATGATGCATTTCTAATAAACTTTTAATTCTCTGCGTGCAATGCAACAACCCATCAATGGGGAGGAATCACTACACATATAACAAGATGTCTGAATATTACGTGCGGGGAGGAATCACTACACATATAACAAGATGTCTGAATATTACGTGCGAGATTCTTGAGGAATATGCAAATCTAGGCATTTCTATGGTTGGTCATTGTCGATCGCTACTTATTGTTGTTAGAACAGTGAAGAGTTAGAGGATGCTGGAATTTATTGTTGCTGCTGTTTTTTATTTTGCCTGAACTACATACTAATTGTATGTGTCTTCAAGCCCATGTTGTGTACTAGTTTGATAACATTCTTGGTCCTGCCATAATAGCTTAAGCTTGATGATCTAATGGTTGCAATCTCAATTTCCATAAGAAAGGCAGACTATAGATTCAACTCAGTTTTGTCTATCATACCTTAAAATGAAAATCAGAATTGCATACAACATCATAGATAAGCTTTGAATCCATGTAGACTTTAGAATTTGTCATAGATAATTTCAAGCACAGTAAAACAAGTCTAATATCTCTTCATTCACTTGTTGCATCTCTTATCAGAATCACACACTACTCACTTATCTAACGGAAGAAGGATATGCAACGGAATAATAGTAAATATATCACCAAACTCCCTAAAAATTTATAGGAACGAAAAAGTATATTTCATAATAGTTGAGGTATTATATGAGCATTTTACCCAATTCTTAATCCAACGTAGTACTTTTAACTAAGTAGAGGAGCCTCTCTTTTTTGGTTACATGGAGAGCTAAAAAAAAAAAAGTTACTAAATCATTACAAAACTTGGCCTCAAGAGGCCATTTAAGGAGAGTCTTGTCTACGATAGGCCTCATCAAAAAGCGCGCGGATCAAGTGGGCCGATGGAGGCCCGCCGGCCCTGAGGGCTAAAAGCCCGGCCCGGCCCGTTAAAAATCCCGCAAAAGCCAGCCTCGGTGGGTAGTGGGCCGGCCCGGCCCGTAAAAGCCCGTAAAATATTATATATATATATATATATTGTGTGTGTGTGTGTTTATATATATATATATGTAGATATGTGTGTGTGTTTATAAATATATATATACACACACACATATAGATATAGATATATATTTGTGTGTGTGTTTATATATATATATATATATATATATATAGATCCTATCTAGAGCGAGGCATCACTTTGAAATTTCAGAGCGAGGTTCGGGTTTAGGGTCACTTTTCGGTCGCATATCCACATCTCGACCGTTCAATTTCTAGGTGCTAATGTATAGATCATCTCTGTAAAATTTCAACGAAATTGATGGTCTTTAAGGTATCTAACTCGCTTAAACCAATGGACGAACTGAATCCGTCCAACCTGAACCGTACTAGCTTTAAGGCAGTTATCAATGCCTTAACGACCATCAATTTGGCTGAAATTTTACAGAGATGATCTATAAATTAGCACCTAGAAACTGAACGGTCGAGATGTGAATATGCGACCGAAAAGTGACCCTAAACCCTAACCTCGCTCTAAAATTTCAAAGCGATGCCTCGCTCTGGATAGGATCTGTATATATATATATATATGTGTGTGTGTGTGTGTGTGTGTGTGGAAGGTCTTATACTTCTATATAAAATATGTGCAAATGTGCATATATATATATATATATATATATATATATATTCTACATATCGGTTGACCAATCTGATCGGATTCGAAAATATGGTGAAATTGGCTAAATTTTTTACCACACTTATAATTTATTGTAATAAACTCATCCAACGGTCAGTTTTTCTATTTTCTTTGAATTGATAGGGGTTGCTCTTTGGAGTGTATGATATATAATTATAGGTTTATAAGAGTAACTACGTTTGATCTAGTTGATCGAATTCGAAACGAGAACCAAATTGGCTGGATTTTCTACAACCACCATAAAACATTACAATCTCTACATCGAGCGGTTGGTTTCTCCCAATTCATTTTCCACTTCATGGTTGCTTTAGAATGAACCTAAACAATTTAAATGCAATGTACAAGTCATACAACTTTAGGAATAAAATTGGTATAGTCCAATGTGTTTGTAATTAAATATTTTTTTTTATCTTATGTCCACGCATATCCAACGATGAAATATATACAAACGTGATGTGAAAAAATAAGCAAGTTTTGCGGTCATCACGCCATTGGTCAACCAAGAAAACATGCAAGTGACTACAGTTGACCAATCCGATCGGGTTCGAAACTATGGTGAAATTGTCTAAATTTTTAACCACACTCATAATTTATTGTAATAATCACATCCAACGGTCGGTTTTCCCATTTTCTTTGAATTGATAGAGGTTGCTCTTTGGAGTATGTGATATATAAATATAGGTTTATAAGAGAAACTAGGTTTGACCTAGTTGATATAATTCGAAACGAAAACCAAATTGACTGGATTTTTTACAACCACCATAAAATATTACAATCTATCCATCAAACGGTTGGTTTTTCAAAATTCATTTTTCACTTCATGTTTGCTTTAGAATGAACCTCAACAATTTAAATGCAATGTACCAAGTCATACAACTTTAAGAGGCAAATTGGTATAGGCCAATGTATTTGTAATTAAAATTGAATTTTTTTTATCTTATGTCCACACACATCCATCGATGAAATATTTACAAACGTGATATGAAAAAATAAGCAAGTTTTGTGGTCATCACGCCATCAGTCAACCAAGAAAACATGCAAGTGACTACGGTTGACCAATCCGATCGGGTTCAAAAATACGGTGAAATTGACTACATTTTTAACCACACGTATAATTTATTGTAATAATTACATCCAACGGTCGGTTTTCTCATTTTCTTTGAATTGCTATATGTTGCTCTTTGGAGTGTATGATGTATAAATATAGATTTATAAAAAATTAGTGTCTTTAAAAATTTATTTATCAATAAATTAGTATCTATATATAAATATAGATTTTTTTGGGTACAATATAGTTATATAGATTTGTTATCTTTGGTTGTATTTGATCATTATCCAATGAATTTCCAAAGCTTGATTAAAACAAAAAACATTTGTGTCTTTGAATATTTATTTATAAATAAAGCCCGCAAGGCCCGGCCCAAAAAGGCCCGCAAGGCCCGCTTTATATGGACGGGCTTGAATCCTTCGATTTTTAATAAAGCCCGGCCCGGCCCGGCCCGTTGACGACCCCTAGTCTACGATTGATTGACAAAGGAGAGCATTCAAGTCTACTTTAATGGAAGAGCACTCAAGTCTACTTCAATGGGTCCATTTGTTGTTCAAGTCTTTGAGTTTGTTTTTCACGCATTTCCATCACCCTCTCCAAAAATGAAGTCTAGCTACCATGAACCTTCTCTTGGATTGACGATTTCGTCCATTAACAATTTGATCCACACATTCCCTTGTCTATCATATCTATACCTAGTTAAGTCTTTGAACGTGTTTTGAGGTTTCATATGATGATTGTTAGTAAATGACTAAAGGCAGAGACAACTACCTCCCTTAATTAGTAGTGTACACGGGTGTAAACTATCTCCAGCCAGTTTGGTGGGAGATAGTTTGGCATGTATTACCTTTTACTCTTACATTTGGGGTACACGTGTTTTGAGGTTCCATAAGCGTATCACCTTTTACTCCTATATTTTTTTTCAGTTTGGTAGGATCTCATATTAGGGCATCTTCCACCATAGGCCAAAGGCCAAACAGATTTAGCCTACCAAAAAGAGAATATTCCCTTCAAGATGCCTATTTAGCCTATCAATAAAAAGCAGTAATGCCACCGTAAGTCAAATTCCATAAGCCAAAAATAAAATATGCACCCCCCTTTCATCTAGTTAACCAGAAAAATTAGAAATTCATGACTCCCGTAATTGTAATCAGATTCTTTGAAAAAAGCGACAATTTCGACTTCTATGCAAGGAATAATGCCCAAGTGCCCATCAACACTGTCAAATTGCATTTTTTTTTGGATTAATTTCAGTCCCTGAGATTTGGGGGTGCCTCTCAATTTCACTTTTTTACCCCCTAAACTTTCCAATTTTTGTCTTCTGTGCCCAATATCTCATTTTCCATCAAAATTGGACGTTAAGTCCGATATTAGGGCCCACTTTGAGGGCTAAAATGGTCATTTCAAGACAAAAAAATTTTTTTTTTTAATTTAATTTTATTTTTCCCCCCGGGGGTTTGGGGGGTTTTTTTTTTCCCCCCCCCCCCCCCCCCCGACTCTCAATTTCACTTTTTTACCCGGGTTTCTCCCTTCTCTCTCTGCGTTAAATCCATCTCTCTATCACAGTGCCAAATGTTTCGTCCCGTCCTCCCCGACATCCCCTATGGTACGGGTTTGGTTGATTGTTGATCGTGGAAAAAGAATCGAAGCCCGGCAGCATTGGGATTTAACGTCGGATTTGGACGAAAAAATGGTCATTTAAGCCCTGGGGCCCACTTTGAAGGTTAAAATGGTCATTTTATGACAAAAAAAATAAACAATAAAACTCTTTTTTGCTTCCTCTCTTTTTCACTTTCGGGGGTTTCTCCCTTCTCTCTCTACGTTAAATCCATCTCTCTATCACAGCGCCAAATGTTTCGTCCCGTCCTCCTCGACGTCCCTATGGTACGGGTTTAGGATTTGGGATTTAACGTCAGATTTGGATGAAGAAATGACCATTTTAGCCCTCAACGTTCGGATTTAACGTCCAATTTGGACGGAGCATCAGAGATTGGGCACAGAAGACAATAGTAGAAATTGGACACAGCTGATTGAAATTGGAAAGTTTAGGGGGTAAAAATTCAAAATTGAAAGTACAGGGGGTGAAATGATGACACCCCAAACCTCAGGGGGGTAAACTGAAATTAATCCTTTTTTTTTTTTTGAAAAGGTCAAATTGCATTTCTTGAGAAACATAAAATGACTTTTCTCAAATTTTCAATTTTTATTTACTAATATTATTTAAATGTTTCTTTTTCCTAAAATTTCAAGAGTTTAAGTTGTCTTAAAAAATAAGTGATTGTTCAAATAAATATATAATATGTGTCTGGCCTAAACTCTAGGTTACTTGACCTAGTGGTTTGGGTTTTAATTAGAGATAATCTCGGAGAATCTTAGAGATATCAATTCAATATATGATTACCTTTCCTTGTACAATTCAGATTTTATGCATTGTAATCCTCTATATAAAGAGGCCCCTATTATCAATGAAAATATACAGCAATTCTCTCCCAATTTCAATTATCCTTAAACACATTATCAGCTTGAAATCCTAACCCTGAAACCCTAATTTCGTAGCCTTCAATCCCTAGCAACCACCACTGCATATATTGAATCCCCCAATCCCAGGAGTCCAGAACCAGCGGAGCCACCTCAAGAACTGGCTGGAAAAACACCGAACTGGCCACCACAAGAAGCAGAATATCCCCTGCCCAGTTCGCACCCTTCCAGCCCACTGTTGACCAACGTATTTTTTCACAATCAGGACCTTCATTCCAGATTCCGGGAATCGGAAAAATTACTCCCGGAACAGGTCTAAAAGCACCCGAAACGCCCTGTAGAAGCTGCTGCACCTTGAACCGCCGCCTACCTTTTCAGTTTTAATTCCTTCTCTGTTCCAGACTTCCAGAAGAGCCCAGAAGAAAGCAAGGAGAAGGAAACCCAGCCCAGAGGAGAAAGAAAAGGATAGAAGCCCACTGATGTCACCAGGCCCACTGACGTCACCAGCCCATTGACATCACTAGGCCCACCGACACGTCACCTAGCTGCGTAAGCACTGCCACGTCAGTATGGTGACCCACTGCCACATCATCTCCGGCCACTTTCAGGTGACATTTTTCGAGACTTTTCCGGCAGATTTTAGGCGGCATTTTCCAGCAACTTTCCGATCACTATTTCGAGGTATTTTTTACTAAATGTTCCCGTTTTTGAAGTTTTTTTATTGTTTTTCTCTTCTTTTTCCTCAAGGACTTGCAACCTTCCTTCTTCTACCCCCCCTTTCTTCTTCACAGGGGAGACCAAAAGCTGAACTGTGGGGGTTCGTGCTCAGTACAAGCTTGGAGCTTGTTGAGATATCCAAACTTAGAGTTTGTAGAGAATTTTTGATCGACCACTTACATCATTGTTTCGATCTAATCCAATACCTCTTGGAATCGGATTTCTTGGAAGCGACTACGCTCAGAAATCCCTAATTTCTTGGAAGCGATTACGCTCGGAAATTCATAATTTCCTGGGAGCGACTACACTCAGAAATTTTATATGTTTTCGTGGTAGCCATTTACACTCCAAAACTAACCCTTTTTCTTGTTCTCTTTCAGGATGAGTAACCTGAACAAATAGGACTTTGCTCCATTGGGAACAAATGGCTTTGGATATCACAGGTGGGTTCGTGATGTCTGCCAGCATCTCAAGGCCAATGGAATCCTGGATACGATTCTCGAGCCTAGCCAGGATGTGCTAACTGTTGAGCAAGCTCAAGCTTTGGAAGCAAATAAAGTAGCCTTAGAGGCAAATAAAGCAAAAGCAATCATCCTAATGACTCGTCATATGGATGATTCGCTCTAGTACGAGTGTATGTGTATGAATGAAGAAGACCCCAGAAGGCTGTGGGTCTCACTTGAATAAAGATTTCGCAACGTCCATGACTCCCTGCTTCCTGACCTAGAAGTGAGATAGCATAGCCTTCACTTCTGTGATTTTAAGTCAGTTCTTGACTTTAACTCGGAAGCACTTTGCATTAAATCCTTAATGGAATTATGTGGTAAAGAGATCACAGATGTGATGTTGATTGAGATGACTCTCTCTACCTTCCCCGTCTCTTCATTGATGGTTGCTAAGAACTATCAAATCGATGTGACTGCAGGACGGATCACAAGGTTTCATGAGCTTATTGGAGCTATAAATGTCTCTAAAAAGCATGACAACATCCTTGTGAAGAACTATAATTCGAGACTCGTGGGAACAGAGCATATTCCGGAGTCCAATTATAGTCGCGCCCCTAAGGGAGGGTGCCAAGAGTGAAACCCTAAATCTAGGGACAATTCTGGACATTCTAGTCCATATAGTCGCTCTACTAAGGAAGGTAACCGCCAAAATAGGCGAACACGGAATCGATGAGGTCAACATGGAAAGAGAGAGGGAGGCAACACCTCTGGTCATGTTGGTGGCGCCACCAACACTAAGTGTCATCCTTATGATGCTTTCAAAGAGCCTCATTCAATGGAGTCTAAGTACAGAGATGCATGTTCCCGATGTGGAGTGTCTGTTCATTGGGCACACATTTGTAGAGCTCGTGGAAATATTGTCACCGCCTACAAAGCATGCAGTGAAGCAAGAGAAGCTCACTATGTGGAACAAGAAGATCAAGAAGATGATCTAGAGTGAAGGGTTGAAGACTTCAAATTTGGTTGGGATCAATAGATCGCCAATTCTGTTTAAGTCTTTATTTTTTCCAAGAGATGTAATAGGCAATTGCCATATACTTTGTAGTAAATGTCATTGGTTTAGTTTTTCTTCACATAGGCTCATTCAAAATGAGTATGATGTCTAGGAAGGTTTTGAGATAAGTGGTACTTAAGCGAGCCTTGCTCCACCGACATCTCTCTACTCACCTGGTCATATTTATTTTGGAGTTACCAAAAGAAGTCAAACGACTACCTTTGTTTTGCATTAGCTAGCATTTGTATTAGATTCTCCTCATGGTTAAGAGACAATGATGTACTCCGTTGGCTTATGAATAAAATTTCGAGTTCTTTTCATTATGACTCCATTTTGATTTCGAGCATATTTCTTTGTGACTACGATGGCTGGGCCATCAGTATAAATTCAAAGACATGGAATAACCCAAGTTCCCCTTGCCAAATGTCACCTTGATTACTGTCACAGAAACTCTCTACACTCCTAGGGCAAATCGCACCTATGAATAGCCAACGGATACCATGTGAAATTGCATGTAGAGAACGGAAATGAGTTCCTTTGCAATATCTCTAACGATTGCAAATAATCTTAGAGAAGTTTATGTGTCTCTCGAGTAAACTCTATGTCACTATTCAAGCTATTAAATCCAATAAAGTTATGAGAGAAGATCTCTTGGATTTAGACACATATTGGCTTTGTCACGATAGGATAGTTCATCCTAGTCATGATATGATGACCCATCTACTAAAGACTTCACACAGACATCCATTCTCTCGAGCGAAACGAAGCATGAATCAAAAGTTAATTCCTAGACTAAGTGTGACTGCTGCCACTGCCTCTAGCGCCTCCGCCGTCCACCACCAGCCTAGGGTTGGCACAATCCCTATCCATGACGCCATGGATGGCGTCCATCATGGTGATGGCGCCCCAGGTGATGCTGCAATCACCAACTTTGCTTCAAATAGCGCTTCAGACGCTCAGGCCCAACTAAAATAATCATTGGTTGCTTCTAAAGACTCTCGCTCGTTTTACAAAGCTTGTTCCTTAGGGAAGTTAGGACTGAGACCATCCTATGCAAAAGATATGAAAATACTCATTCTGTTCTTACATAGAATCCGTATGGATTCTGTGGACTGGTTCAACCAACTTGCGGACGTTTAAATATCTCAGGATGTTGGTTGACACGCAAACACGCTGGTCACGTCTTGTGCCATTGTCCACCCGTAAATTCTGCTTATACTACACTCCTAGCAAATATCATATGACAACGAGCTCACTCCCCGGATCATCCTATTCAGTCAATTGGATTTGACATTGCTAGAGAGTTTACATTGAAGATTTTCGATGGTTATTGCATATCACTAGGACTGATGTTGGACATCATATTCTCATGTACACACCCAAATGGTGATGGTAGCCAGGATATTGGAAATGCGCATCAATCTCCTTATATCCACTTGGGGTGATGCAATATCGCATGCAGCTATACTAATTCGTCTACGACCCACCACCACTCAATCTACCTCTGTGTTACAGCTAGTGACTGGTACCATCTCGTACTCATGCAAATTTGAATGTGCCATTTATGTGCCAATTGCGCCACCACAGCACACTATGATGGGTCCTTACAGACAAATGGGCAACTACGTTGGATTTGAGATTCCAACAATCGTCCGCCACTTAATGCCCTTGCTAGGAGATCTCTTTACCGCATGTTTTGCGGATTGTCACTTTGATGAGACAGTCTTCCCGTCATTAGGGGAAGATAAGAACACAAATGTTCAGCAGGAACGACAGGAATTGTCGTGGTCGGTCCCCACTATGTCTCATCTCTATCCCTGTTAAAGTGACGAGATCACACATCTGTTGCAAATATGCCTGCAAGGAAGGACGTTCCTATGAGAGGACGTAGCGCCACCCTATATGGAGGTAGGCATGGTGCCAACGCCAAAGAGAGTGGCACTCTGGAGTTATAGGCCATGGCCCCAGCTAGGATGCGTGGGAGGCCTGTGGGTTCGAATGATACTTTGGCACATTTCAATCCTTTGATCATCGACACTCAAAATTCGTCTCATGAGAATCTTCCGAATTATGGTTATCATTGGGGGACGCCTCAACTTCAGAATCTATTCCTGAGAATATAGAGCTCTTTGAAAATTACACTAGTGTACATGAGACGTGGGATAGAAACTCCATCATAATTGATGATGTAATCGCACATTTCGTTGCGCATGAGTTTGTTGAGTCTGATGATATCGAACCATGCTCCGTTGATGAATGAATGCCAACGTAGAGAAATTTGGCCTTAATGGAAAGATGCGATCTAAGTTAAGTTAGATTCTCTAACGAAGAGGAAGGTTTTTGAGCCAGTGATGCCAACACCTCCTAACATAAAACATGTTGACTAATGGGTATTCGTTAGAAATCGTGATGAGAAAAAAGAGATGGTAATCTCGCCTTATGGGGCAAGGCTTCTCGCAAAACTCCCTGGAATTGACTATGATGAGACATACTCTCTCGTAATGGATGTCATTGCACTTCACTACCTTGTTAGTTTGGTAGTTTCTGAATAACTAAACATGCAGCTTACGAATGTGGTCACTACGTATCTCTATGGGGATCTAGATACGAAATATACATAAAGGTTCATGGTGAACTTCATTTACCCAAGTCACAGAGCACGTTTTACAAAGAGGTTGAAACGCTCACTAAAGTGACTACTTGATTGGGAAGGGATATGCCTGCGCGTTTCCATGACAAGTTTCAGATTCTAGTGCTGTTCATGTTGGACATGATCTTCATTGGAAGCCCTTAAAGAGTTAAGGTAAACCGTTGAACACTTGAAATCCGAGTTTGAGATGAAGGATTTTGGGAGAACACGATTATGTCTCGGTTTGGAACTTGAGCATCGTGTTGATAGATGCTTAGACATTTTGACAAAGTCAAACCTTCAAGCACGCCCGTGATCGTCTGTAGTCTTGATCCCGAAAATGATCCTCTTCATCCAAAGGATGATGATGAAAATGTGCTAGAGGCGAAAGTGCCCTACATAAGTACAATTGGCGCATTATTGTACTTAGCTCAATGCACAAGACCGAACATCTCATATGTTGTGAACTTGTTAGCTAGATATGGCTTTGGGCCAACGCGACGCCATTGGATTGGTATAAGAGATATCTTTCGGTACTTGAGATGTACGCTTGATATGGGCTCGTTCTATCCTTATAGAGAGATGATGGGTTCAGACCAATCACAGACCAGAAACGCCGCCAACACTAGACTGCATTCTCTATCCCCATCCCAAAACGACATGTGTTTTGGAAGGTTTTGCTGATGTTGGGTATCTTTCTGACCCACACAAAAGTCTTCCCAAAGTAGTTAAGTGTTCACCTTGGGTAAAGACCGTGATATCTTGGAGGTCTACAAAACAGACCCTAGTCGTTATATCTTCGAACAATGCAAAGACTATTGTTCTTCACGAAGTGGTTCGTGAATGTATATGGATTGGATCCATAACTACGCATATTCGAAGCAATTATGGTTTGAAGTCTACCACAAATGAGCCTACAAGAATTTAGGATAATGCTGCTTGTTTTGAACAAATGAAGCAAGGCTACATCAAAAGCAACAACACCAAGCATAAACAACAACAACACCAAGCATAAACAGCAACAACAGACTCTCCTCAAGATCAAAGTGAACTAGGTTCGATCTGAGGACAATATGGCAGACTTGCTCACTAAGTCATTGCATAAATTCCACTTTCGAGAAACATGTTGGTAAGCATCATTTGAGAAAGTTATCCGAACTCCTATGACCGTAGTCATCAAGGGGAGATGTAGCCATCAGGGGGAAATGTCTGCATGTGTGGTCTTGAAACTTGAAGGGTGTGTTATGCTCTTTTTCCCATTCGACCGAGGTTATTTTTGTCCCACACGGTTTTTGTTACTCGGCAAGGTTTTTCATGAGGCAACGAGAGGAGCACCACGTTTAGGCGACACAAGGGGGAGTGTTCAAGTAAATACAGAATATGTGTCTGACCCAAACCTAGTGGTAATAGGGTTTTAATTACAGATAATCTCAGAGAATCTTAGAGATATCCATTCAATGTATGATTACCTTTCCTTGTACAATTCAAATTCTATGCATTGTATTCCTCTATATAAAGAGGCCCCTATTATCAATGAAAGTACACATCAATTCTCTCCCGATTTCAGTTTTCCATAAACAATGACGGAATTCCTGTAAAATTAAAGCACAAAATAATATGGTAATAATTTGGGGAAATAACAATATATAATATAGAAATAAGAAAATGAAAAGAAAAATAAGAAAATATAATAATATATATGTTTATATATAGAAAAAAAGTATCATATATAGAAAAAAAGTATCAAGTCGAGGCGTGCAAACACATTATCCAAAGAGAAGATTCGTCCCTTACAACACATGGTTGAATGACGAACTTCCCTCAAGATACAACAACTCTTCAAGCTTTGTTGTGTAACTAAGAAGCTCTATTGACCTTTAATCACCCGTGTACTTATCATCTATTATGAGATTAGCTGTTGCGTGCTCAGTAGAATCATCGGAAGAGAGGGTAAACATGCAAGAGGCTGCAGCAATGCTTAAAACAATCAAGACCAAGTTTCCAAAGGACACAGCTGGACGAGGTGTAGTGTTGAATCGTCGTCCTGTTTTATAACCCTCTTTAATGTGTCAATATATCGTGACGTGCCATCTTATTCAATACGTAATTATGTAATTGTATGATAGTGTGGTTCTGAGTTCTGACTTATGTTTGGTTATGTATTCAAAAAATAACTTACATGTAGCTCTTAACAAAAATAAAAATAAATAATAATATAAAAAAATCCTTCTAGCTCCATTCACTTAGTAGTTTATGTGTTTTTCTACTTTGAGGCTAGCTGCTTAAATAAATCAGAGCACTACTATTTTTGCAATTTCTTCTGCTTTGAGGCTAGCTGCTTTGAGGTGAAATCTCATTGAGGCGAATTTGGGTGAGGCTGATCAAGCTAGTCAAGAAATGGGCTGAGAGGGAGACAACCCAACTATTTGAGAAATTCCTTGAGGCTAAATCCCCTCGAGGTGGATCTGGATAAGGCAAGATCGGTCAGATAGCTCGACTATATCCGTAGCAATTCCATCGAGGCGAATTTGGGTAAGGTGGATAGCGCTAGTCAAGAAATGCACCGAGAGGGAGGCAACCCAATTATTTGAGAAATTTCTCAAGGCAAAACCCCCACAAGGGAGATCTGGATAAGGCATGATCGGTCAAGTGGACTAAATCCGTAGCAAGAAAGAAACGTAACTGTCACGCCCCAAATTTTGAATAAAGATATTCAAATTCGAAACGCGATAACTTAACCAACTTCCCAAAAATAGTATAGAAACATTCTCAAATTAATCTAAGTAACAACAAAACGTCAATAAAGACTCGATCACTTAAGTCGAATATCACATCAACAAGTGTTTATAAAACTCGAGAGAACTTATATACAAATGTAAACGCTTGCTAGGAGCATACCAAAAATAGTAGTACACTAACAAAAATAGGTTCTGAACCTACTCTACTGTAACCACACCCTCGTACTCAGCCCTGGTGGTCCTCACCTGCAGGAATAACCGCTACATCATGGAATAGTGCACCGGGATTGCAAACAACAAACATGGTAAGCTTTTTAAGCTCGTATGAGTAAACTTAATTAAAATGACTCATGTCACTCATGCTTAAAATTTCTCAACTTGTGAGATAAATTAAAGCAACAACATTTAATTCCACAAAACACAACCAAACATACAATCACACTAGGTAAACAATTTGTAATCCCTGCATAGAAAATTAGTTCAGGAGATCACCCAAAAAGCACACAATTCAAAAATAGAAATCATAGTAATCCCTGCATAAAATTTAGTTCAGGATACTACATTAAAATCAATCAATAGAAATTATAGTAATCCCTACATATAGCTTAGTTCAGTAGATTACTTAAAAATCAACAATAGAAGAGAAAAAGAAAAAGAATTAAAGAAACCAAACAATAGAAATGAAAAAGGAAATTAATTAAAGAAATCAACAACTCATGCTAAAACCAAGACTTCACCCTTCCACTCCGAATACACAATCTCACAAAATAACTCGTTTCAAAACTCAACATCGTTACCTCAATCGTAGCCCGTCACTACCTAGGGTTATGGCATCCGATACACTTGCCTCAATCGTAGCCTGTCACCCGCGTAGGATTATTGCATCTGATACATTCGCCTGAATCGTAGCCCGTCACCGCCTAGGGTTATGGCATCTGATACACTCGCCTCAATCGTAGCCTGTCACCGCCTAGGGTTATGGCATCTAACATGATTGTCACCATCGTAGTCCATCAACATAATTTAGAACATCCGATACGCATACTCAACTTAGCCCAACACCCGATAAGGGTCGTGGCATCTAATATACTCAACCAATTGTAGCCCGTCATCCACCCAAGATTAGAGCATCTGATTCCCTCATACCGGTCACTATTTTGACCCTAAATCCAAAATTCGCAAAATACAGGATAGCTTTCACACCACTTGTTCAACAATTCATTATTCAACCTCTTACGTGCGGAAATAATAGCTTGAATAATAATTAATCCATTCCAATCATCTCATCACTCAATAACACGCCAATCAATATATATATTCCACGTAAACATACACATACACACACTAATTCCAACTATAGTTCATACAATTTAAAACCAAGAAATTCATTTTCTTACCTGTGAGCAGTTGCCCTATGAACCGTAGCCGATCAAGTTCATAATATTTCAAACAAATCTTTATTTTCAAATACGATTTACAATTATCAATTAATTCCAACAATTAAATAACTCGGTTCGTAAATGAACCACATGAGATTTACTCACCTCTAAATTCCCATTGTGTCTTCTTAATAGCTCAAAACACGATTCTCAATCGTCCGCCAACTCAAACCGTCAATCGCCTAACCAAAAACGATATTCAACTTAGAGCACAATTCATAAAACACTCTTATACAAAGATCCAGGGTCGGATCTTCACCCGTGACCACACAAAGTCATCGGAACAGTCCTACGATCATTATATCAAAACTACAAGTCGATCAGATAGCCCGATCCTCACGGATCACAAACTGAACGATCAAAATCGATCGAAATCGTAAAATTCATAACTAAATCAAACGATCTCCAAAAATTATGCATTGTACATTGACATGATCATATCAACATGTAGAACATAAAAATGGGCAGAAACTGCCCTAGAGGTCCCCGGAGGTGGCTAGAAAAATGCCACCGGAGTTAGAGGCAGAGCCACCACCGACCACAACCAATGGCGTCGGGGCCAGGCTGCTCTTCTTCGTTTCATCGAGTTGAACAACTTTCCTAACTAGGATGCAAGCTGGAAATGACAAGAAGGGATCGAAATTATCTAGAACTAGTCGAGGTGGCCGGAAAATTTCCAGAAACTGGTGAAGCTCCTACGAACTTGAAAACGTCCACCACTCGGCCCGATCCTTCGTAAAGCTTGTTCAGTAGCTCAAGGCGAGTTCAACAAACCAAGAATCTCGAAGATTGGTGGCCGGAAACGCGAGATATCGGCGTTGACTCAAATTTGGACCCAAATCGGGTTGAGCTTGTAGCCGCCGCTACCGGCAGTGCCGCGGCCCAAGGTTGCCACTGGTAGCTGCGCAAGGAAGAGGCGAACACGATGGAAGAAGTTTGGAGTGATTTGGTGGCCTGTGGAGCAAGAACAACACCGGCAAAGAAAAGCCCAAAATCGAGCTCGGGAGGGAGGGGAGAGAGAGAGAGACCGACAGTTTACAGAATGGGAAAATGGAATATTTTTGGAAAATTTCCAAAAATAGTAGCTTTATACTAAAATGGAAATTTCTTCCAAAATTCATAACTAATTCATACGAACTCCGATTTCCGCATTCCACATGTCCACGAACTCGTATCGACGCGCTCTACAACTTTCTTGAAGTAAATTGTCAGAGATAACCAACGAATAAAAAGTCAACCCTTGGGCCCCCTCTAAAATGGCGCTTCCTAAATAATTATTCGCCCGAAACACTTCCGCTCCATCCACGAGCCACGAAATCGTCCGATAATCACTAAATTAAGTTCCAGAAAATCATCGGAAAAAAAATACGAATTTCCGGGGCATCACATTCTACCCTCCTTAAAGAAATATCGTCTCGAAATTTAAGCGCACTACAAAAAAGAAAGCAGGTACGACCAACCTAAACAATCAAATCTCCACCATTACTAAAATTGCAAAAGTCTACAAAACTATGACTTATGCACAGACTACACAAGAGTCTCGAATCCTGTTATCACAACAGTATCTGCATCATTCCACCAATCATGCTGCCCCAGCATTTACAAGTTCACTTCAACTCAAAACAACCTAGAGCATGCATCACAAAACAACACATACATAACAATATGAATTCACACGCAAAAGTCTAACCATAGATATCATGCAAAACCCAACACCACACCACATACGGGAAGAAGTACTCTACCATCACCCATCACTCTAGCAAAATAAGCAAAATTAGATAGAGTACCTTCTACCCCTGCACCTCGCTGACCGATAGCAAATACTCTAGCCTAACCCGGAGGCAACAATCTCTGTTGGTTCCCCTACCTGCCATCCTGAGGTTGGGTACACTCTCTGGCGAAATGTCCTGCCTGTCCACATCTAAGCATACCCTGCCCCTTGGCCTCGTGCACTCTCTAGAAACATGCCCTAACTCGCCGCAGTTGTAACATGTTCGAGGTGCAGCAGGTGCTACCTTCCTGATAGGTGCAGCCCTAACAGGTGCAGTTGCCACTCTAGCTGGAGCCTGATGATGAGTCCGCTATCTCTTCCAGGACCCACCCTGACTGTCCATCTCATCACTGCTCTAGGCAACTGCCTTCCCCTTTCCTTGGAATCTCTCGAAGCCGCCAACTCATCCTGGTGAAGCTGGGTGTCCTGCTTAAGTGCCATGGCCTTAGCCACGATGAGTGCCATAGTAGTCAACTCCAAGGGTACTATATCATGCCTGAGAGAAGCATTCAGCCCCCGCTGAAACTTCTTGACCAAACTCAGAGCATCCATCGGTCTCACGAAGCGATACAACCGCGAGAACTTCGCCTCATAATCTCTAACACTCATAGCTCCCTGAACTAGAGCGAGGAACTCCACCTCTAGCTGCTCCAACACTGAAGCCGGGAAGTACTTCTCCCTGAAGCGTCTCACAAAACTCACCCAAGTCATGGTGAACACATCCTCAGCCCTCTCTATGCCCTCCCACCATACTCGTGCCTCGTCCTGTAACAGAAAGGTAACTATTTCCCTCTTCCCAAAGTCGGTGCAGATGACCAACAGGAAGTAGTTCTCCATGTTCCTGATCCACTGATCAGCCAACATGTGGTCCGTACCTCCATGAAATGGGACCGCTCCCAGTCTAGTAATCTCCTTAGCCAACCTAGCTAGGCGAACAACATCTCCAACCTCAATAACAGGCGGAATAGGTGGAACAGGCATAACATACGGTACCTCCTGCTCCTCCTCATAGAACTCCTCCATAGGAGGAACCCTGCTTCTACCCCTAGCTCTGCCTCTCGGAGGATCCATCACCTGGGAAGCATAACAACACTAAGTTACTACTTGTATAAAACTTAAACCAAAGTATAAGTTGAATACAAGACCAGGTAAACCAAGACACTAACACAAGGAGGGCACACAAAGCTCCTAAGACGACCTAACGTTCTCGACGACACCTAACACTCCCACATACCCAATGACATATCAGTACAGAAGAGTATAGGATGGGGATCCGCTGCAGACGGGCCATCACTCGAGTACTGATTATCACCGAATATGTACCTTATGCTTTGATACCAAACTGTCACGCCCCGAATTTTGAATAAAGATATTCGAATTCGAAACGCGATAACTTAACAAACTTCCCAAAAATAGTTTAGAAACATTCTCAAATTAATCTAAGCAACAACAAAACGTCAATAAAGACTCGATCACTTAATTCGAATATCACATCAACAAGTGTTTACAAAACTTGAGAGAACTGATATACAAATGTAAACGCTCGCTAGGAGCATACCAAAAACAGCAGTACACTAACAAAAATAGGTTCTGAACCTACACTGCCGCAACCACGCCCTCGTACTCAGTCCTGGTGGTCCTCACCTGCAGGAATAACTGCTACACCATGGAATAGTGCACTGGGATTGCAAACAACAAGCCTGGTAAGCTTTTTAAGCTCGTATGAGTAAACTCAATTAAAATGACTCACGTCATTCATGCTTATAATTTCTCAACTCGTGAGATAAATTAAAGCAACAACATTTAACTCCACAAAACACAACCAAACATACAATCACACTAGGTAAACAATTAGTAATCTCTGCATAGAAAATTAGTTCAGGAGATCACCCAAAAAGCACACAATTCAAAAATAGAAATCATAGTAATCCCTGCATAAAATTTAGTTCAGGAGACTACATTAAAATCAATCAATAGAAATTATAGTAATCCATGCATATAGCTTAGTTCAGGAGATTACTTAAAAATCAACAATAGAAGAGAAAGAGAAAGAGAAAGAGAAATAAAGAAACCAAACAATAGAAATGAAAAAGGAAATTAATTAAAGAAATCAACAACTCATGCTAAAACCAAGACTTCACCCTTCAACTCCGAATACACAATCTCACAAAATAACTCTTTTCAAAACTCGACATCGTTACCTCAATCGTAGCACGTCACCACCTAGGGTTATGACATCCGATACACTCGCCTCAATCATAGCCTGTCACCCGCCTAGGGTTATGGCATCCGATACACTAGCCTCAATCGTAGCCCGTCACTCGCCTAGGGTTATGGTATTTGATACACTCGTCTCAATCGTATCCCGTCACCCGCCTAGGGTTATGGCATCTGATACACTCGTCTCAATCGTAGCCCGTCACCCGCCTAAGGTTATGGCATCTGATACATTCGCCTCAATCGTAGCCCGTCAGCACCTAGGGTTATGGCATCTGATACACTCGCCTCAATCGTAGCCCGTCACCGCCTAGGGTTATGGCATCCGGCATGATTGTCACTATCATAGTCCATTGATTACACGCATTTTTATGCATGTTATCGTATCTAAAACACTATAAATAAGCTAATCCTTGAGTAATTATAATGTAATTAATCCAATTTTATTTATTTTGTAGGAAATAAGCGGAGTTTTAGATTTTGAAAGAAGTTGTACAAAAATGGAGCTAATTGGAGTTATCGACAAAAAGATAAAGAGTTAACATTGGTCAACCGGTCAATTCAAGCAAATTTGTGAAAATCATTGGTTTGAGCTTGGCAAAAGCACAAGAAGAAGAGATGAAAATGAAAGCAAAACAAGGAAAGAACAAAAAGAAATGGTGGACATTTGTTAATTAAACAATTGTTTTTTTTTTTTTTTGAGAAATAGATAACTTCATTAACTTGTCCATGGCCAGAAGGCACATACATCACAAGCTATCTCATACCAACAGATCTAGATGGCACAAGCTGCTAAGCAAATGACAAGTGACCCTCATTGTAAACAGATGCGCACACTTATTAAAGTGCCTAGCTAAATGCTCAAAACCCAAACTATCCAAGTTCTTGCTATATCAACCCTACTCGCCTAGAGACCTCAATTGGTGTACGACTAGAGAAGCTAACTTACATAGCACCAGACTCTAAAACAAATACTAGGCAACAAGAAAGATACTAGAATAGGCAGAAGCCCCTAGATCCACTAGATAAAGCGAGATAAGAAAAGAAGGTCCAACCCACATGACCACATGACTTAGCCCGAGGACAAAGCCCAAACACCAAACCCATCCACCCATGATGAGCCTAGAACCCCTGGCGATGAGCCAAGCACCAGTACCATGAGCCAAAATGTTGTCGAAGCCACCACTGATATCCACTGAAGTCACCGTCTCCGTAGCACACCGGAAGACCGCTCCACCAGCACACCTCAACCCAGCCTAACCAGACGCATCCCGTCGCCATAACCAATCCACACAGCCATCCACTATATCTGAGCCTATCGTCATCCAAATCAAGATCACACCAGATTGCATCCCTCAAGCTTCCTACCATCGCCAAAAGCTTCAGATCCCCTCACCAGCCCGTAACCAAATCAAAACGATCTGATCACCAATCTGGATTCAGGTCTCAATCACTCCTCCAGAGACATTCTATAAGAAAAAAACTAGTCTCATCCGACCACACAGCACGTACCGCCAAACCAGAGGCTCACTCGGCATGGTGGCGCAGTCGGACGAGCTACAAGGCCGAGTGATGAAGAGGGTAGCTTGCGGAGGCGCACTAGGGTTTGCGGCTAGGGTTAATTAAACAAATATTTAATTAACAACATGGTGCTGCACGTGTATTCAAAGCAAAGGGGTTGAAATCAAGTTGCTTAATTAATCATCTCTGCTGCACGAGCTCTTTCATTTTCCTTCTTCTTTTATGTCGTCCTCTTTATTCTCTCCTTGTCCACTCACACGCTGCCACGTGGCAGTCTCCACCCCAATTCTCACCCTCAGCGATCATGACCCACTCACCCCATTTGTATCATCTGACCATTATTTCTTCTGTAATTGATAGCCACCATATATATATAGAGGACGACCTAATTCTTCCCCTCTTCTCACCAACAGAGCTACGAGCCGCACCACCAAAAAACAGAGGCAGCCCTTTTGGTCTGCTCTCTCTCCTCCATTTTTTCTCTTTTCTTTCTATTTTATTTTGAGATTTGAAGGACTACTCACACAAAGCTTTAAGGATCTATCAAATGGCTCAACCTCTACAAGATTCAATATTTGGGTATTTTGTGGAAGTTGTAATTCAAGACTAGTCATGCTAGCTTTTTAGCTATTTGTGACTATCCTTGTTTTCTCCCACACTTCTCTACTCTTTGCTATTTGAATTTTGTAATCTTGATGTCTATACTTATGGGCTGTGAGTAATTTTCTTGTTAGGGGTTAGGATTGTGTCCCTAACCCAAAATTTGTGTAAAAGATGTTTAATTTAATGTAATGATGCAATTTTCATATGATGGATGCTTATATATATTTTTATTGGGTTAAAATGCATGTCTAGGAGCCTAGTCAACTCTAGGGTGTGCATTTTGAGCATGTCTAGGATGGAGTTAGAGGCTTGACCCCCTCTAATTCTTAAGCTAGAAACCTTCAATTTCGTATTCGAGCGGTTATAAGCATGGTAATGTACACCCGTTGCGTGATTGCGTGGATGGGTCGCTTAGTAGTCTAATTCCTCGATCTCTACGCCTTGTGATGTGAATTAGAGACCCTTGAACCGGCTTTAATTCATGTCAAGTGAGTTCCTACGACCGTTGAACCGGAGTAGGAATACCATGAAAATGAATTTCGGTCCTTGAGCCTTGAACCACCTTGGATACGGCTACCGCCAAAGTAGGAAATTCACATCTACATTAAATTAGCTTCCGACACATGAGATTTGGGTGAAGGAGTCTTCCTAACACCTGACATTCCCATTTATATTGTTTGCACTTTTATTAATATCTTTGCATTTTAATTAATTGCTTTACATTTCATTACATTTTTGTTAATCTAAAATCATCTCTCAAAATATTGAATTTCGACTCATTGTAAATATTCATTACTAGGCTCTTAGTTTTGATTAGGCTTTGGTGAAAATCAAAGCCGAGCATTGCTAAGGCTTGGTGCCTTAGATTAACATTTTTATTTATTTTCTTTTTTTTCTTTTCTTTGTTTGCTAAGTGTCTTTATTACCGATTACCCAAGGATTGTGGGTTAGCCACTAATCCCCGTGGTACGATAAACTTTGGGCATAATATTTCCCTATCTTGACAATGATACGTATGCTTGCGTAAATGTGTATCAAGTCAATGGCGCCGTTGCCGGGATTAGGGTTTAATTGCTTTAATCCCTTGGTGAATCAGTTCTTTAGGTCGCTTTAGCATATTTTTATTTCTTTGTTATTAAAAAAAAAAATTAGTTGTTGATCTAAATGGATTATTATATTTTGTGTGCTTAATTATTTTTCTATTTTCTTTGTAATTTTTGGTTACCAATCTCACTTGTGGAAACTCATAGGCATATATTTTTCTCACATTGAGCTATGGATCAATGGAGTTATGGATGGGGTGACCCGAGGGGATATGAGCAAGAAAACTTCTGTGGTGGAGGTCATCAAGAGTGGCATTCTTATGCGGTGGGTTCTATGTCCTCTTGCAATGGAACTTGTGCTTTGTGTAATTCTCCGTGGCATTCACCTTTTGAGTGCTCGTTGAGATTTGAGTGCCTGGATTTTATGCAAGAGTGTGAGTACAAGATGGGCATGTATCAAGAGACATTTGTACCCGATGCATATGCACAAGATGAAGCTTATGAGCCTAGGAAGGAATTCGTTGAAGGACTACTAGCTCAATTGCAAGCCTCCCGAGATCTATTACAAGCCTCTCAAGCTAGAATTTCGCAAGAGACCGTGGTTCCCGAAGCATATCCTCATGAGCAAGTGTATGAGTCTAGGAGGCCTTCTCTTGAAGAATTGCTAGCCCAATTGCAAGCATCCCAAGCTTGATTGCAAACTTCTCAAGAAATGCTGATACATTCCAATGAGCAACTTGAAGCAAGTTTTGCACAAGAGCAACCCTTCACCATTTATGAGCATGAATCTTTCTTTGATCAAGTGGAGCCTATTTCAAGAGAAGAAGTGTATATCGAGCATCTTGAGCAAGAGTCTTTTATGCAAGTTGAAGATGATTATAGTGATGTTGATGTACAAGAAAGTGAGCTTGGTTATGAAAGTTTCAATGCAAGTGGGGTGAGAGACTACACTTCGGAGGAATGGGTGCAATATTGGAAATCTAAGCTTCCAAATGAAGGGGAGATATTTGAAGATGATTCCGAAGAAGATTATGTCTTGTCTAGTGAGGAGGATGCGGAATTTGAAGTTATACACTATAATCCCTTGTTCATCGAGGAGGATGCGGAGCTTGAGATCATGCACCATAATCCCTTATTAATTAAGGTCGATATTCCCATAGAGGAAGAGTCCTTCAATACTTTGTGACGATGAAGAAATTGAAGATCCAAGGACTTTCTCTTCTCCCACATCCATGGAGATCCATCATGAGCTTCCCAAGGTGGAGGGTAGGACATTGAATGCTTATGTTCTTCATGGAAAGATTGAGATCAAGGTACTTTTACCTCTCAATCCACCATTAAGTGGTCAATGTTTCTACAATGAGGTGATGGATTGGAAAGGAAATGGAGCACTTGCACTCGCCCTTTCCCATCACTCTCAAGAGCTTCTACCACCTATTATTCCCATGAGCATCATTTCTACACCACTTTAGATGGAGAAGGCAAGGTTGGCTCCTAGAAGAAATATTGAGAAGAGGAAAATTAAGAAGCTACACTTTTGGCCACCAATTGGAGTATTCTTATGTAGCTCTTGGTCTTGCCTCTATGACATGTCAAGGAGTCCATTAGCCCCAAACAATAGGGTGGTCGTACTTGAGAAGTATCCACCTTGACAAAGATTACAATCTATAGACCGACTTGGGGTCTTTAAAAACAAGCGCTTCTAGGGAGGCAACGCTAGGTGATTTTGAAATTTACTTGTTAATTTTGCATCAATAAAGCTATTTAGCCATCTTTTTTGGGAGGATGGGAGGTGTTCGGAGTTGGAAGTGTGAAGAAAGAATGAATGTGATAGTGAGCAGTTTCTGTCCAGAAATTTCAGTTCATTTTGGGTGACTAAAGTTTCAGATTTACATGTTATTTTAACCTGAATTTTTCAATAGAAATTCTACTATGTGTCTGCTGTCTTGTGCCAAAATTTCAACCCCTTTGATCTCTGGAACTCCAGTTATTCAATGATCAATGCATGGAGGTCAGAACAGAGACAGGTCCTGTACAGTGACTTTGGGAAGCTACACCCTCTACATATAAAGTTATTTGGACCTCAAATTTTCTAGAGATGTATCTTCACATGTCCTCTATGTTCCGGTACAACAGTTTTTCATTTGAACCTCTCTAGCTTCAGATATGGTGTTCCAAGTAACAGGGGCCAGAAATAGGGCACAACAAAAACTGCAGAACAGATCAGTGAGTTTGGAGGCCAACAATTTATGACTCAGAATTGATTTTCCAGTGTAATTTTAAGAGAAGGTAGCTTCATGAGTCTAGTTTTATATCCAGTTGGTCTCACCCTCTTTGCACCTTTGGAGCCCGACTTATTGCAGTTTTGGTGACTGAGGGTCAGCGGCAGACTTCACTACAAGCTGGCAGCTTTGACCAGCTATAGATTTCTTCTTAGTTGGGGATAGGTGGCCTACTTTATATGGATAGAAAGCTTTCTGAGTCTATTTTTCAATACAAGGAGCTTCACCTGCTTACCACTTCCTGAGTTTGAGATATGGGTATTTGAAGACAAGAAGGTCATTGATGGAAGTTCTCTGCACTCACTAGTTTTGTTCACTCAGGGTAATTGGACTTCTTTGTGCTTCATTTCATCTTTGAAGGATAATCTATGGGCAGTCGTGGAGTGTGTTGGATGTGTTCAAGGCCATGATCTTAATGGTGGACCTTGTCCTTATTCTTTGGTGGCCTATCTGTGATGCATTGCTCTTTGGACACTATATATTTCTCAAAGGAGTCGATTTTTCATGAGCACCTAGAGCTGGCTTGGAGCATACATTAAGGAAGTCAAGGCCTTATGTCTTGAGGTTGGTGTCTCATATTTGTCTTCTCCGAAGGTCGTGAGCAATGAAGGTCTACAAAGGGGGTTTCAGTAACTTTTCTCCACATTTAGATTTTTATTTTCATAGTTAAATTGTTGTGCTTTCGCCCGGACTTCACTCTCATGCCTAAATCCGACACGGATTTTATCTTTCGAGCTCACTTTACAATATTGAGGACAATGTTGGTTTTAAGTGTAGGGGTGAGGGCTCGGGCACCTATGAAAAAAAAATCATTTTTAGATTAGCTTTTTGTAATTATATTTTAGTGGTTAATGCCTTTTTCCAACCTCAATGACGAGACATGAACTTAACTTGTTATGATTGTGGATAGATTAAGCATGATCTAGGACTTTGAATTTGTTTTGTAATTGAGCGTATATGTGATCTATGCTTGACTATATGTGTGCACATAGCCTATGGTTAGATTGGTTCATCATAATTAGAGAAGCATATAGATGATTTGATTGACTTGCATGCCCTTATTTGTGAGCTTTTGTGCCTATATCTATAGTGTATGCATCGTTCATTCACTTATTCTTTCATGTGTGTACAATTTCATGACATTGCGTATCTAGAACTTGCTTGAGACCTCTCGATGCTACTTTTAGATTATGACGGGATAGAAAGGATTGAGGCAATTAGGCTTAATACCACCATGGCCAAAGAAGCATGTGCCCAAAAATATTTACCACTAGATTGCCACTTTGAGCCTATTTATTTATTTAGCTTTTTTATTCATTTGCATCACAAATCCCTACCTAGCCTAAACACTTTTATCCTACCCTTCCATGATAGTTGGTGAAGCGATTATAGAGAATGACTTTATGTTTAAGAGCTTTAAAAGAAAGAAAAAGTCAAAAGTGTGAGATTACAAAAGAATAAGTGTGGGCGTGAGTGATTTGTATAGAAAAGAAAGTTCTAAAAAAAAAAAAAAAAAAAAAGAAGAAGAAGAAAGTTTGTGAAAATAAAAAGAAAGTTCAAGGAAAAGAAAAGTAGAAAAAAAAAATATTACATAGTATATTGTAGTGTTGGTTGTACATTGGGTTTAGAGTAAGTGAGTTAGCATTCGTAAGCAAAAGTCACATATCTCTACAAGAGAGAGTCGCTTCATGGGCTTATATGGACTTTGAATTTCCTTATCCTTCATTTCTATTAGCCACTTGCCCTTAGCCCCATTACAACCAAATAAAAGACCTTTTGATCTTGAATGTTGTGAGCTACCTGGTGGAGATGAGATCGAAAAGCAAGCATATGGCGGCGCGTGTTGTGAAATTGCTTTTGAGTGAAACACATATAGCCTCTAAACACGTGAGCGGTAATATTTAGTGAACCTATATATGCGAGTTTAGTGGGTTATATTGGGTCTTCTATGTGCCTATTTTATTATGGTGGATTGACTTGACAATGGATATCACATGCATATACTTGAGCATTTCATGGGCTTATATGGACTTTGAATTTCCTTATCCTTCATTTCTATTAGCCACTTGCCCTTAGCCCCATTACAACCAAATAAAAGACCTCTTGATTTTGAATGTTGTTAGCTACCTAGTGGAGATGAGATAGAAAAGCAAGCATATGGCGGCGCATGTTATGAAATTACTTTTGAGTGAAATACATATTGCCTCTAAACATTGGAGTGGTAATATTTAGTGAACCTATATATGTGAGTTTAGTGGGTTATATTGGGTCTTCTATGTGCCTATTTTATTATGGTGGATTGACTTGACAATGGATATCACATGCATATACTTGAGCATTTCTCACATGTGCATCTTAATTGCCTTACAAATTCAAAAATCATATGTTGTGCTTACATCTACTTCATGGTCAACTACATAATTAGTTCTCCGAGGGTTATGGTTGGACAGGCTAATACGACACTATCTTTATGAGTTATTAGATTTTCGGATTATATTTCATTTAGTTTGCTTGAGGACAAGCAAAGTTCAAGTGTGGGGGTGTGATTACACGCATTTTTATGCATGTTCTCGTATCTAAAACACTATAAATAAGCTAATCCTTGAGTAATTATAATATAATTAATCCAATTTTATTTATTGTGTAGGAAATAAGCGGAGTTTTGGATTTCGAAAGAAGTTGTACAAAAATGAAGCTAATTGGAGTTATCGACAAAAAGATGAAGAGTTAACATTGGTCAACCGGTCAATACAAGCAAATTTGTGAAAATCATTTGTTTGAGCTTGGCGAAAGCACAAGACGAAGAGAAGAAAATGAAAGCAAAGGAAGGAAAGAACAAAAAGAAATGGTGGACATTTGTTAATTAAACAATTAAACAAATGCTTAATTAACAACATGGTGCTGCACGTGTATTCAAAGCAAAGGGATTGAAATCAAGTTGCTTAATTAATCATCTCTGCTGCACGTGCTCTTTCATTTTCCTTCTTCTTTTATGTTGTCATCTTTATTCTTTCCTTGTCCACTCACACGCTGCCACGTGGCAGTCTCCACCCCAATTCTCACCCTCAGCGATCATAACCCGCTCACCCCATTTGTATCATCTGACCATTATTTCTTCTTTAATTGATAGCCACCATATATATATAGAGGACGACCTAATTCTTCCCCTCTTCTCACCAACAGAGCTACGAGCCGCACCACCAAAAAACAGAGGCAGCCCAAAAGGGCTGCTCTCTCTCCTCCATTTTTTCTCTTTTCTTTATATTTTATTTTGAGATTTGAAGGACTACTCACACAAAGCTTTAAGGATCTATCAAATGGCTCAACCTCTACAAGATTCAATATTTGGGTATTTTGTGGGAGTTGTAATTCAAGGCTAGTCATGCTAGCTTTTTAGCTATTTGTGACTATCTTTGTTTTCTCCCACACTTCTCTACTCTTTGCTATTTGAATTTTGTAATCTTGATGTCTATGCTTATGGGCTGTGAGTAATTTTCTTGTTAGGGGTTAGAGTTGTGTCCCTAACCCAAATTTTGTGTAAAAGATGTTTAATTTAATGTAATGATGCAATTTTCATATGATGGATGATTATATCTATTTTTGTTGGGTTAAAATGCATGTCTAGGAGCTTAGTCAACTCTAGGGTGTGTATTTTGAGCATGCCTAAGACAGAGTTAGAGGCTTGACCCCCTCTAATTCCTAAGCTAGAAACCTTCAATGTCGTATTCGAGGGGTTATAAGCATGGTGATTTACACCCGTTGCGTGATTGCGCGGGTGGGTTACTTTGTAGTCTAATTCCTTGATGTCTACGCCTCTTGATGTGAATTAGAGACCCTTGAACCGACTTTAATTCTTGTCAAGTGAGCTCCTACGACCGTTGAACTGGAGTAGGAATACCATGAAAGGGAATTTCGGTCCTTGAGCCTTGAACCTCTTTAGATACGGCTATCGCCAAAGTAGGAAATTCGCATCTATATTAGATTAGCTTCCGACACATGAGATTTGGGTGAAGGAGTCTTCCTAACACCCGACATTCCCATTTATATTGTTTGCACTTTTATTAATATCTTTGCATTTTAATTAATTGTTTTACATTTCATTACATTTTTGTTAAACTAAAATCATCTCTCAAAATATTGAATTTCGACTCATTGTAAATATTCATTACTAGGCTCTTAGTTTTGATTAGTCTTTGGTGAAAATCAAAGCCGAGCATTGCTAAGGCTTGGTGCCTTAGATTAACATTTTTTTTCTTTTTTTTGTTTGCTAAGTGTCTTTATTTCCGATTGCCCAAGGATTGTGGGTTAGCCACTAATCCCCGTGGTACGATAAACTTTGGGCATAATATTTCCCTATCTTGACAATGATACGTACGCTTGCGTAAATGTGTATCAAGTCAATGGCGCTGTTGCCGGGGATTAGGGTTTAATAGCCTTAATCCCTTGGTGAATCAGTTCTTTAGGTCGCTTTAACATATTTTTATTTCTTTGTTATTAAAAAAAAATTAGTTGTTGATGTAAATAGATTATTATATTATGTGTGCTTAATTATTTTTCTATTTTCTTTGTAATTTTTGGTTACTAATCTCACTTGTGGAAACTCATAGGCATATATTTTTATCACATTGAGCTATGGATCAATGGAGTTATGGATGGGACGACCCGAGGGGATATGAGCAAGAAAACTTCTGTGGTGGAGGTCATCAAGAGTGGCATTCTTATGCGGTGGGTTCTATGTCCTCTTGCAATGGAACTTGTGCTTTGTGTAATTCTCCGTGGCATTCACCTTTTGAGTGCTCGGATTTTATGCAAGAGTGTGAGTACAAGATGGCATGTATCAAGAGACATTTGTACCCGATGCATATGCACAAGATGAAGCTTATGAGCCTAGGAAGGAATTCGTTGAAGGACTACTAGCTCAATTGCAAGCCTCTCGAGATCTATTACAAGCCTCTCAAGCTAGAATTTCACAAGAGACTGTGGTTCCCGAAGCATATCCTCATGAGCAAGTGTATGATTCTAGGAGGCCTTCTCTTGAAGAATTGCTAGCTCAATTGCAAGCTTATGAGCCTAGGAAGGAATTCGTTGAAGGACTACTAGCTCAATTGCAAGCCTCTCGAGATCTATTACAAGCCTCTCAAGCTAGAATTTCACAAGAGCATATCCTCATGAGCAAGTGTATGATTCTAGGAGGCCTTCTCTTGAAGAATTGCTAGCTCAATTGCAAGCATCCCAAACTCGATTGCAAACTTCTCAAGAAATGCTTATTCATTCCAAGACGAAATATGAAATTTTGATTTTTTTTTTCTAATCAAGTTGAATACAACAAAAAAACCTTTTTGCTTTTATCTGCTATCAAAATTATTTCCAAAATTCATGTACTTGGGAGCAGTATTGTATGATACTAAATGGAAACAATTCAACTATATGGATCAAACCACATCGTAGTAGCACTTATTCTTAATACTTTATATTGTTTAGGTTGTACTTGTTCATTTTCATTCACGAGGCTTTGGTATTACGTCCCTCGGCGCGGTTTTATTTTTCTAATTATTAGTGAAAAATGTGTGATGGCAAAACCTCCCATTGGGTTCCAGCCATTAAAAAAAAAAAGTAAATGACATTCACATTATCAATATACAGCACAATTATGATTACATATAGATAAAAACACTAGTTTAGCAATCTACTACAGTACTAGTTAATTACTCATACATATTAAATATCACAATTCTATTATAAATGTATAATTTTAGAGAGGCTACATTGTAAATAGATTTATTATAGGTTAGTTTAGTCTATGTAAAAATTTCATTCAAAAATATCATTTTATAAATGAAATTAATATGATTCCTGGGGGATTGCCTTTAAATTACAATTTCTTGGCATTCAATCCTGCAAAAAGTTTACCGCAAATCGTATGCATTGGGGTTTACACAAACTGACCTCTCTCATAAGCTTGAGAGTCTACTTCAGAAAATGTGAAGACATAGATTCATTTCTAGAGAAGGTAGTGCTGCCTACTGCTCTCACTTCTCTCAGCATCTCGATTTGAATATTAAGACCATGGATGGCGAGGGGTTTAGACACATCTCTCTTGAAAGGTTGAAAATTTGTCAATGCTCTAAGCCCCTGTGGGGGTGAAAATTTTGTGAGGAGCGAGGGAAGTGTATCTTATTGGGGAAGAAATATCTGGTTAAGGAGGAAATATCTCGCCGCGAGAGATTCAATTACGGCGAAACCTCTCAAGGAGAGATTCAATTCATGCAAAACCTCTTACGGCGGAATCTCTCAAGGACAGATTAGCACAAGGAGAGATTCAATTACGGGGGAACCTTTCAAGGAGAGATTCAGTTACAGGGAAACCTTTCAAGGATGAATGAGCTCAAGGGGAGATTCAGTCGAGAAGAAACTTGTTTGGGGAGAGACTTGAATGGGATACAATCTTCCCGAGGTAAATCCCAATGGGGCGGAATGGGTCAGCGGGCTTAGTCTGCTCATCTGAATCCGAGATAAGTGGAACCACTTTCGCATGATATCCTAATAGTGGCGTCATGGACCCATGCATGTGTTACTTGCGGAACAAGCGCGCCATTACACACACCAGTCGATATATCCGCTCGAGGCTACTTATAAATACCTGAGCGAAGCAAATTTTGGTTAAGCAATCAACCACAAACACACTTAACACCACTAAAACTGTAACGTCTCGAACCTAAATTCACCTGTTTACTAGTCATTTGGACGGTAAACGACCTTTACTTTCACTTTTTACTTTGTTTCGATACTTTTAGTGGCCCTAAAAGTTGACTTTTTGTTCGGGTCAAAATTTGAGAAAATGTTCTTCATGGAAGTTGTAGAAGACGTTAAACCGAGCGCGTGCATATGTGGTACGTAAAAATCGGA
>BDJD01011896.1:20208-53112 GCA_002564525.1 Rosa multiflora | reverse complement strand
TATTTTCTTGAGAAATGAGATTTCGGTTTTACGATATAGTTTTCAAATGTGGTGACTAGCGAGGCTAGTCAATTTATCGTTTTGGATTCTTGGATTTAAAGCTAAATGTATTTTTTCTATTTGTTGCATGCATCGGTTATTAAAGAGAATAAATGTGGGAAAGTATGAAATCCTTTTTCCTTTAAATTGTTTATTTTTGTCCACTCACGCTAACGTTTTTCGTCTACTTTCCCCTGGGCCTTTCGGTTTCTAATGCCCAGTTTGCAGGCGAATTAGTGGAGGTCGGGCGTACATGACATTTGAGGCATAGTTGTCACTACTTCCGCAGTGTAGGATCACTTGATCCTTTACTCTTCTGTTATATCCCTGTGTATAGTAGTATTGCTCTGCTTAATCTTTGGGATTAGTATTTTTGAGTTTTGTGTTTTGTGAAAGTGGAGTTGTTGGTAATTGGGAGCAGGGTGGCTCCAGGAGTATAAGGTTGGTTTGCTTGTAGTGTTTTGTGTGTTTTACAGGTTTTGGGTAGTCCATTTTAGAGGTGACTCTGCCGAATTTTTGGTAGAGTTATCCCTAAGGTGGGCCCCACAGGGCCACCTCGGATTTCAGGGTGAAATTCGGGGCGGGTCCTGTCAAAAACCATTTCATGCCATCCCAAAAATCGGGGAACCATTTGTAGAGATTCCCGTTCATCTTTCATTTGAAAATTAAATTCGTTGCATTCGGATCCCCGTTCCAAAAACCACACATCAATTCCCTTATAAGCGAAACTTTGGGTCCCGCTCCAGTCAGAAGAAGTAGGTGAGGAAATTTGCTAGTGAATTTTTCCGCACCAAAAACCACACATCAATCCCTCTATAAGCGAAACTTTTGGTCTCGCTCCAATCAGAAGAAGTAGATGAGGAAATTTTGTAGTGAATTTTTCCACACCAACAGCTCCAATCTTTCCCATTTGAAAGCCTACCCTCTCTTCCTGAAGTTTAAATCTTCAAATGTCCTTTTCAAGGAGATGGTGCCGAAGGAGAAGAGAGAGAGGGTACCCTCCACATTGATATTATTTCCAAATCACCAACAGTCTCAGTCCTAATGGTAACTACAAAATATTCTCTCCTCTACTTGTTTAACATACTGCTTCTGAATTTGATTTTGGCAATGATTTTAAAAGTAGTAAAGTACTACTTAACAGAATGTGCCATGATTTATTGTTTAAACTTGAGAAAAATATTCAAACAGTATCCGAATTAAGGCCCACTCTTAACTTCAGTACCTGATTATGCAAAACTTATCACTTTGGTACCCCAAATTTGAAGCCCAACCCAATAATGGTACACCATCCATAATGGCGTTTAAGTCTCAAGCCATGTGGCAAACCATGAGGGATAATTGGGTCATCTCGTTACCCATCTATCTCCTTCACCTTCTCTCTGCGCAGTCACCCATCTATCTCACCACACCCATCTTCTTCCTTCACAAAAACAGTAGCCACCCAACCTCTTCCTCACTCTCATTCTCTCTAGCTTCAAACGTACACACCACCACCTCCTCATCCCTCACTCTTCTATCATTTGTTCATCCTCATTCCTCACTCAAATTTCATCAATTCCTCATCCTCATGTCATACCAAGTGCGGGTCACTCCTTCCGGCGACCTCGAAACAGTCGGCCGCTATGACTTCGAAACCCAACTCGGGTCTACAATGTCTAGTCACCTCCACACGCTCAGCTACGACATCATGAAAAGGCCTTACCTGAAATACTTCCAATTCTCCACCGACGGAAAGAAATCTCTGGACATGGAAATCCCTCTGGCGGCCCCCAAATTGATGAACGACTTCTCCATTACCGAAAACTTTGTCTTGATTCCCGACCAGCAAGTGGTGTTTAAGCTTCAGGAGATGATCACCGACGGGTCGCCGTTTATCTACGAGAAGAACAAGAAATCTAGGTTCAGAATTCTGATGGCCAATAGAAAACTCAGACCAATAGCAATTATCATACTAGTCATCATATTATGGTTAAAATAACACGCCTCCGAGTTCATGGCGGAACCTGTGATTTTAGTTGATATATGAATTGTATGTCAAATGCTTCTAAAAGATTGTAATGCTCTTAGACTCATACCACTGCAATGCAAAAATGGCTGTAGAGGAGAAAATTAGGCGGGGGTGCAGAGGAGGAAGGGGACGACTAGCCTGAATTGGGTGGAATTTCCGGAGAATGAGAGAGTGGGTGGAATTTCCGGAGTTTATCAGTGAAGAAAAATAGTAATCACAACAAAGGAAGCCAAAACCAGAGGAAGTGAAATTAAGCACGGTAAGATGAGTTGGAGGTTGCAGATAGAGAATGAGAGAGAGAGGTGAATAGTGAGGGAGGGAGAGATCAAGCTTCTATGTATAAGAAATAGAGAGGGGGAAAAATATTTAAAAAAAAGGTATGGGTTTAAGATGGAGTGACCCAATTACCCCTCAAAATATGACACATGACAAGAGACTTAACGTTGTTATGAACGGTGTGTATTACTTTTGGGTCGGGCTTCAAACTTGGGGTACCAAAATGATAGTTTTGCATAGTCAGATACTGAAGTTAAGAGTGGGTCTTAGTTGGGGTACTGTTTGTTTATTTTTCTCTTTTTACTTGGACCTATATTTATGAATTCCTTTCATTTGCTTCAATTGACTAGGTTTCATGTCACACCCCAAATTTCGAATAAAGAAATTCGAATCCGAAACGCGATAACTCAACAATTCGCTAAAATTTTTCATTTAAACTAAATAATAAAACAAACCAAGCTCACAAATGTCAATATCGACTCGTTCTTTAAAGTCACATATTACATTACAGAGAATTTACAAATTAAACTGAATAACAATTCAATAAGTAAACACACCCACCACACTCATTACACAGCGGAAGGTTAAATCTAAAAGTACAATTCTAAGTCTACGCTACAAAAAGTACACCTCAGCTTCAACGACAATTACTCGATATTCTAACCTGCACAATAACCCCTACACCATGGAATAGTGCACTGGGTTGAAACAACAAACTTGGTAACATTTTGCAAGCTCATGTGAGTAAACCAAAATAACCACAAAACACATTTCTAACTCAAGGACAACAAATCGACATGATGACCATTTTCAAAAAACAAAATCTTTTTCTTTTTAAGGAAAACACAAGTCACCACTGTGACAAAACAATAAACACAAGTCACCACCGTGACAAAACAATCATTTATAATCTGAACAACACAACCAAGAAATCACTCTTCTTTCCTTTCAACATGAATCATTATCACCACAATGACGTACTAAAACATTTCTGAACTCATTACGAGTCTGAACCACAATTGCACTCACAAATTAAACTAAATAAAACCAGAAATCCCTGCATTGGAAATTAGTTCAGAAGATCACCAAAAAGCACACAATCCAAAACCATAGTAATCCATGCATATAGTTTAGCTCAGGAGATTACATTAAAATAAAACAATAGAAATGAAACAGAAAAATGAATAAGGAAAACAGACAACTCATGCTAAAGCCAAGAAATCGTCCTTTCAACTCAACTAAAAGACTCCCACCTTTTAAATACAACACACATGTCTGTCATGGACAATAAAAGAAAGAAACCACCCAAAAGTCTATTTTAAAAATGTGTACTCATGGGTCTCAAGTAACCCACGTGTTACCTCCATGCAATACAATGAGACAGACTAGAGCTCTAACTGAATCGCAACCAATCACCCCGCCAAAAGCTTGGTATCCCGATATATTTTCCTCAGTCACTACTGTGACACTAGATCCGTGGACCGAAAACATTTAAAAAGTCCCACACGACTCAAAATGTTACACCATAACTCAAAAGTCCCACATGACTCAAAATGTTACACCACAACTCAATATACTCTTTCAAAATAATATAAATCAACATTCTATATATATTGTTTTCCCTTAAAGAGTAAAACCACACAGCACTATCATGAATAAAATCATAAATATTGTACTCTCCACAATACTATAGTATAGCGAAATTGTACTCTTTTCAATAACCGGTTTTACAATCTAAAACCAAATCAAAACAATATAATTGACTGCCAAAAATATTGTTTTGATAACTCAAATCCATTCTAAAAAATAATATAGAAATTAATTTCATAATATTGTTTTCACACCTTAATACCCAGCACAAATTGACACATATAATTCACACCAGTCAATAAAACAATTATTAACATCCCAAAACTCATTTATTTCCTTAGAACATTAAATCACAACAATAACATGATCGATATCAGAAAACATACTAATCCTACCTCACTACACAACTGTACCAATATATATATTTCACGTATGTACACACACACACGTAGTCATCCGTTCAGGAATGCTACTAATACCAACTTCACAATACAAAACCCGTGAAAAATCATTTTTATAATAAAACTTCATTTTTAAGTTACCCATAAACCGTAGACAATCAAGTTCATATAATTTAAAACTATTTCCGAAAATGATTTCACAATTTATTAAATAATTCTGAATAATAAAGTAACTCCGTTCATAAATGAACCTCATGAAATTTACTCACCTCTAAATCCAGCTGCGTCTTCACATGCCACACGAGATAAAGCTCAGCCCATCAAACTCCTCTCAACAACCTCGTCTCACCTAGTCACAACAAGTCACACTCAATACGATACAACGTACACAAGCATTTAAAGTTTGAAACAAGCGAACTAAAAACCAAAAACTACGTCCAACAAGACGAAACTTCCTCCGATACCTCCCAGGATCTCCGGAACACTCCGGGGATTGATATGTCAAAACGACAAGTCGATCCAACGGTCAGATCCTCACAGATCGAAATCCGAGATAATAGAAACTATGAAAAAGCCCTAACATTTCAAACAATCTCCAAATGCTACAAATCATATATATCGACGAGTAAATGATAAAATGACAAGCAACTTCCACAAAGAAGGTCGGACGTACCGCCACGCGCTGCCACCAGGGTCCTCATGTGGGCTCCACGTGCCGCTGGATCAACCTCCAAACCAGGTTGATCCAATCAGTCAAAATGGAGAGCTTGATGAGAGGAACAACTTTCATACCTGGGGCTAAGGTCAAATCGGCCTATATCAAGCTAGAACAAGCCCGAAAAATCTCCACTGTTGAACTTCAAATCGTGATTATGCCTACCACACTTCGAAGCGAGCTTCGAGGTTTGTATGGTTATGATCTAGAAAAGGTGAGCTCCAGAACCAGGTATGGTTCGAGCCCTATCGTCGCCGGAAATGGAAAATCCGACTGAGTCGCCGACACTAAAACAGAGCACTTCGATCTCCAAATTCCGGCTTGAATCAGTGGAAACCTGTTAGGTAAGGAAGACGAGAGCGACGAGGCACGCTGGTCTGCGTACGTGGCGCTGCCGGAGGACGTCGGACAGTGCAGGTCAGGCTGTTTTAAGAAATTATGAAAAAAAAAAATCAGAAAAACTCATATTTTAGAAAATTTTCAAAATTGGAAACTTCTCCCACTGATCATAACTTCCTCGTACAAAATCCGATTTTTGCGTTCCACGTGTCCACAAACTCGCATCGACGCGTTCTATAATTTTCGTGAAGTAAGTGTTTAGAGAAACTCAACGAATGGAAAGTCAACCCTTTGACCCCTCGAAAATAAAACGTTTCAAGAAAATATTCGTTCGAAACACTTTCACTCCACCATCGAACCATGAAATTTTACAAACGAACACTTGATTAATTCCAGAAAATTTCAAGAAATTAATAACGAATTTTTGGGGTGTTACATTTCATGTTCCCTCAAATAAGAGGATGCACTTCAATAAACTTTTAATTCTCTACGTGCAATGCAGCAACCTGTAAATGGGGAGGAATCACTACACATATAACAAGAAGTTGATTATTATGTGTGAGATTCTTGAGGAATGTGCAAATCTTGGAATTTCTATGGTTGATCGTTGTCGATTCTACTTATTGTTGTTAGAAAGGTGAAGAGTTACATGATGCTGGAATTTGATGTTGCTGCTGTCATTTATTTTGCCTGAACTGCATATACTAATTGTATGTATCTTCAAGCCCATGTTGTGTACTAGTTTGATAACATTCTTGGTCCTGCTATAAAACTTAAGCTTGATGATCTAATGGTTGCAACCTCAATTTCCACAAGAAAGCCAAACTATAGATTCAAGTCAATTTTGTTTGTCAGACAGCAAAATGAAAATCAGAATTGTATACAACATCATAGATAGGTTTTGAATCCATGTAGAATTTAGAATTTGTCAGAGATAATTTCAAGCATTGTATGTAATAACCGCAATTTTCATTTTCGTCTTGTGAAATTGTACGAAATGAATAAAGTGCTTTTGCACAAATGTTACTCGAAATAATTCTTTTTTTTTAATTATCAAAGTTCCGAAACAAATTGTTTAAACAAAATCTCGAATTATTCGATTCAAGAAAATTGACTTTTTATAATTACGGAATTTGGGAAAAATTCCTTCATGAAAGTTGTAGAGCTCGTCTATATGATCTCGTTCATATGTGGAACGCAAAAATCGGAGTTCGTATGAATTAGTTATGATTTTTTGAAAAAGTTTCCAATTTAGTATAAAGCTTCCATTTTTGGAAAATTTCCAAAAATATTTCAGTTTCCATTTTCGGAAACCAGCGTTCTCTCTCTCTCAAACCGGCCGGAAATCGCCTCCGATTTTCGTTCGGCCATATCTTCCTCCTCCGGCCACAAATCCTCACCAAACTTCTTCCATTCGCTTCATATGGTCCTTGCGCACCTGTCTGTGGCAGCCTTACACGGCGGAACGTCCTGTAGCGGCGGCGGAAAGCTTAACCCGATTTGAGTTTGATTTCGAGTCAACACCGATATCTCGAGTTCTAGACCACCAATCTTCAAGATTCTTGGACTGGTGAACTCATATTGAAGTTATCAAAAAGTTTCATGAAGGGATCGAGCCGAGTAGTGGAGCTTTTTAGGTGGATCGGAGCTATCGCTGGTTTCTGAAAAAATTCCGGCAAACCGAGTGTTCTAGGTAATTTTTCGACCACTTCAGTTCATTTTCAGACTTCATGCTAGTCAGGAAAGTGGTTGGGCTTGATGAGATGAAGAGGATCAGCTTGGCCCCGACACCATTGGCGGTGGTCGGCGGCGGCTCTGCCCCTAACTCCGGCGGCCCTTTCTGGCCACCTCCGGGGGTCAAAATGTGATTTCTTTACATTTTTGGATTCTACATTTCAATACGATCATTTCGATACATTATACGCATTTTTTGGATATCGTATGATTTAGTTATGAATTTTACGATTTCGATCGATTTCGATCGTTCAATTAATGATTTTTGAAGATCGGACCGTCCGATGGACTTGTAGTTTTGATATGTTGATCATATGACTGTTCCAGTGACCTTGTGTGGTCATGGGTGAAGATCTGACCGTTGGATCTTCGTATAATTGCAAAATAGTGATTCAGAGTGTGATTCGTGAGAATCCGACCGTCGGATTTTCATAAAATTTTGTGGAGATGTTTATAAGGACGATTCGGGAAGATCTGACTGTTGGATCTTCGTGATAAATTAGGAGGATGATCCTAAGGGTGATCTGTGAGGATCCGACCGTTGGATCATCGCTTAATTTCGATCTGACCGTTGGATCGTCGTTTAATTATGTTTTTGAGTTGTTGGCTAAGTTAAGATCGTATTTGATTAGGTGATCGATGGATTGATTTGGCGGACGATGGTGAATCGTTGTTTGAGCTGTTAAGAAGACGCAGCGGGAATTTAGAGGTGAGTAAACCTCACGTGGTTCATATTACGAACCGAGTACTTTAATTACATTATTTTATGCGGTAATTGTGTGAAAATAATTATGAAATAAATATTTGTTTTAAATCACATGGACTTGATCAACTACGTCCCATAGGTAAGTAAAATGATTTAATTATACAAAATGAATTTCACTATTTTCTTGTGTGAACTATAGTTGGTATTAGTGGTCACTCCTGAGTGGGTGATTACGTATATATATAATTACGTGATCATATATGAATTGGTGTGACATTGAAGAGTGTGAAATGTTGATGATTTATTAATATGGATTGAAATGGGATTTTCCATATTTATATGTGATGAATATGATTGTTGAATTCTTGTTAATATTCATGATTTACATTGGAGGATGTATAGAGTGGAGAATGTAGTGTTCTGAGGACAGAGGTCCGAAGTTCGACGGTTAAGGATAACTGGAGTGTTTGTGTTCTGAGGACGGGGATGTCCGAAGTTCGACGGTTAAGTATAACTGAAGTATTTGTGTTCTGAGGACGGGGATGTCCGAAGTTCGACGGTTATTATTAACCGGAGTATATTGTTCTGAGCGCCGAGAGCCCAAAGTTCGAGGGTTATTAAGTTAACCTGGGAATAAGTATATTGTTCTGAGGGCTGAGAGCCCAAAGTTCGAGGGTTATTAAGTTAACCTGGGAATATGTCATTTACTTGCACCTTGGCCAAGGTGACTGTAGCGATATAGTTAGAGCTCTAACGTGTGGTCAAGATGGACCAGGGTGGTGTTATGTGTGGTTGAGTGTTTGTAGGACCCAAGTGGGGTGTTGTGATATTGAGGATTGTGATAATGTATTCCTCGTGATTTTCCCGTGAGTGGATTGATGTCTCCTTGCAGACGTGTAATTGTTGATTGATTTCGTGAGTTAAATGATTTGAAATTTAATAAATCAACAGTTCTTTCTTGTTTACTCACACGAGCTGTCAAAAGCTTACCGGGTTTGGTGTTGTTGCAATCCCGGTACACTATTGAAATTGTGTAGCGGGAAATCCTGCAGGTCTGGAGAATCAGGGCGGAAATCGTGCGGTTTAGAGCATTTATCTTGGTGTTACAGTTTTTGTAAATTGTAAGGTGAGTTATGCTCAATTAGAGCTTCACCAATTTACTTTGTACGAGTGAATTGAAATGTTTAACTCGAGGTTTTCGAGATTTGAATTTTGAGTGGCTTGTGTGTGGTTGTTCTAAGAAAAGAAATAAATTCAGAACGTTTTTTTTTTTTGTTTAAGTTCTTTAATTCATGTTTCGAATTTTGAATTTGTTATTTAAAATTCGGGGCGTGACAGTTTGGTATCAGAGCGTAAGGTGCATATTCGGTGATGTGTCAATACTTTCCGAGTGATGGCCCGTCTGCAGCGGATCCCCATCGTGTGCTCTTCGGTATTAGCTAAGTCATTGGGTATGCGTGAGTGTTGGGAGTTGTTTAGGCCGCTAAGTCGTTTTAGTAACGTGAATACCTTCCCTGTAGTATTGACTTGGTTAATATGGACTTGTATTTGACTTATACTGTGTTTTAAGTGTTATACGTGTATTAGCCAAGCATACTATACTTCTTAGGTGATGGATATTCGTAGGGGTAGTACTTAGAACCGTAAAGTTGTCTTTAAGGTTCGTATTAGAATAAGTTTAGTTGCCACGAGTTATAATGTTTGAGGAATGGGAACCTCCGGATTTAACTCTGTTGAGTCAATGAGAATTGTTTTATGGAAGTGAGGTTCTTTTGGATGTTGAAGTGTTGGTTGAAGGCATGATGTTGACCTATGCACGTATCTAATGTGGATACGAGTATTAATTGATAGAAATTTTGCCTTCTTAAGTTGGACGTACAAGTGTTTTTGGATGGGATGTACGTATCAAGGATTAGATATTTTGTTTTGTAACGAGATGTCTTAGTAGAGATTTGGTAATTGACTTGTGATACGTGTTTAAAGCGGCTTGAAGTAACTATGCTAATCTTGTGTGAGATTGAGTTATTAGTATAGATTGAGAATCTAGGAGCAGTTGGAAAGAGAATTGATCTCACTAACTCAAGATGATAGGAGTGTGAGAGATTATGAGACAGAATTCTCAAGACTATATTGGTTTAGGAGACAAATGGATGCAAAGAGTTGGCTGTGAAGTTTCAGCTGGGGCTGAATGCTTTCCTTTAGCGTGACGTAACCAATTGTTAGAACTTATTTTGGTTAGGGTGTTAGCCATTGAATAGGATTCTTGACTCATGTGGAGTTTGTGAGTAGTGTTGCGGTTATGGAAGAGATTGTTGTGGTATTCATCAAGGGTGTAAGGTACAAAGCTAGTTGGTCTTCTTCTGGTCCTATGCCTCTTGTACGCCGACCTCCTAGGGTTTTCGTTGCGTAGCTGATTATTCGCATGTTTTGCACATTTCCCTGCTGATGGTAGAGTAAGACTACTCTACAATTTCGAGTTGTACTACGAGGTATGATTTGAGGAAATATTGTGATTATTTCTTCCTTGTGCCAATAAGTTTGTTGGAGTAGGGTTTAAGGTGCGAGAACGGAGTTCGATTTCGTATTTGAGTGACTGAGACGAGCGACTATAGCTTTGGGTTGTCTCCGAATACTTAAAATCAGAATCGTTGTTTGAAGTGGGACAAATAGTAATAGTGGTTCTGACTTTGAACAGAGTTTCGGGGAATGTGTCACGTATAAGTGGTTGATGTTGCGAGCATCATTTTGGAATAATACTTTGCAATTTACAAAGAAAACCGGATTGGAAATTTCTCCATTTGAACACCATGGGCTGATGACCTGACCATGACTTATGGACATAGTTTTATTTAAGTGAAGGAAATTGATTTTTGTGGCTCTTTGTGTTATGAACTAGTTTTCTTAAGTTTTGGATCGTAGTATGGAGATGTACAGAAGTGAGTTTTTGAAGTTATTTTGTGTTTTAAGTTTAAGTAGGCGGGACTCTTAAAGTTTTGAAATGGAGTTTGATCTTGGTCAGTAAATAATGGAGAGGATTAGAACCAACACTTTGTACAAGTTTGTATCCTTGGTTTTTCAATTTTTGGTGAAATGGTTAAACGCAATTTCGGGTATTGATTGTAGTGACATTGTTGGGTATCCATAGTGGTTCAAGTGAATTACTAAGTGATATGGAGTTTGATTCGGATTCTGAATCGTGAAATCATAGGGATTGAATTATGGTAAGTTTTTGATGAAGCAATTGATAGATGGAATGGTTGAGATTTTATAAGAGTAGTAAGAGTAACTCTAAGGATGTGGTTTTTCCCAGCTGACTCAGGAAGTGTTTAGCTTTATTAATCCCTGATTTTAGCGACGAAATTGTTTGTGTTTGGTTTGTCTCAGATGATGCTAGCTAGACCTCTGTGTGACTTAACTGATTGTTAGGTTGAATGATTGTTTGTTATACATCATTATGAAAGATGTGTGCAGCAGAGTTGGCTAAGGTTTTGAAAAAAAAACAATGGGTGACCAAGGTTCGATCCTTGGTGTCGTTGTTGGTTTAAAAAAAAAAAAAAAGACTACATACATACAGTCTTATTGATTCAGTTATTTTACAAAAAAAAAAAGAGGAACTACGCTATACTAAGCCAAGTCAGCAGCTCCGGATAGGTTGAGGCTGAGCTTAAGAGAAACGTGAGAGCCACCGTTGTAACTGCCCGAGCCACCGGAATAGTAACCATATGCGCTACCTTCCTCGAAAGTAGTCTTCGGGTTACCAAGGACGTCCTCACCGTGCACGGGGAACAGAGGAAGAGTTTCAATCTCCTGGTGATCTTCTCCTCGTTGTTCCATGAAAGTCTGTCCTCCTTTTGTGCCAAAAGAGGTAGTGCTAGTATTAGTGTTGAAGGGTGAGGAGGAATATGGGTCAACACTATAGCCGACCCATGACCCAAAATTTAGATCGATGGATCCATCAGCACCAGTAGAACCAACGGAACCAAAGTTTAGATCAATGGACCCACCATCATCAGTAGAACTAGTGGATCCAAAATTGAGATTGATAGATCCACCAACCCGAAGTTCCGAATTAACCTCATCTTCTGCTTCTCTCGAGCTTTGAGGTTGTAGAACTAAAAGAAGACGTTCTTGTCCTCAATCTGCCCATACTGTTTCAGATAGAGACAGATCTCTTGAATCTACTCTGGAGTTGGGTACCTAACCTCCTTGTCATAGTAAAGCTCCTTGAGGATTCGTAGTTGATCTGGTGTAGGAGTCCACCGGTTACTACTCTGCCTGATGGGCGTGTTGGCACTATTCCCGGCTGCTTGGTTGCTTCCTCCCTCCTCGGTTGGTTGCTGGGTTTGTAGTTCCATTAGTTGCAGGGTTCGTGGTTCCATTGGTGATGGGTTGAGAGGAAGTGAGAATTGAAGAACGATGATGATGAGTGTTTGAGGGAGATTGCTGTTAGAAGGATTGAAGTTGATGAAGTGGTGTTGGGGATCTGAGTTTCTTAGATGAAGGAAGAGATTAAGTCTTTCAGATTGAAGAAAAGATCTGAGTTCTCAGATGAAAGAAGAGATTTGAGTTTTTCCAGAAGGAAGAAAAGATTTGAGTTTCGAATGGAAGAAGAGATTGAGAGAGAAAGGCTAAAACTCTGAAGAAATTTTCTTTTCCCCTTGGAGTGAACAGTCGCTTCCCCAGAATGCACCTATTTAAGAAACAAGGCGTGCAAATCTCCACCGTTGGATGAACGATCTCAGAGATTCAAACTACGCGTTGGATTAAAGTCGCCCTAAAACACGGAAAAGTTGTTGGCGAGTGGAGAGCGCGTAAGGGGACCGAAACGAATCTCGAGGTGCTGTGGCCGACAACTTAGCCGAAAGTAAATCTAATTTCCATAAATCACGGAAGGGATAAGTCGTGGCAGGTGGGCCGAGCAAGGGCTTGTCTCGGATCAATGCCCTCACTGTAGCTGTGGGTGGAGGCCCGATGGGCCGGAATTCTGAAATAGTTTTGGTGTAATTCATGGGCCGGATTTCTGCAACAGTTTTGGGTATTTTGGGCCTGATTGTTGAAACAGGTTGGTTTAAATAAAAGGAATGGTATGGATAACAACGAGAGCAGCTCGTGCTCTAGTGGTTGAGAGTGGAGTCCTTGTACTTGAGGTCTGAGGTTCGAACCTTGCATCTCGTTTATTCTTATTATGTTCACAAAAGACATAATAAGTATAGCATTTGTACATATTATAATAAGGACAACTTGTGCTCCAGTGGTTGGGAGCAGAGTTTTCGTGCAATAGGTTAGGGTTTCGAACCTTGCCTCCCTTTTATTTTAATTATGTTCGATTATGACATAATAAGTATAACACGTGAGCATATATTAATGAAAGCAGCTCTTGCTTCAGTGGCTGGGAGCAAAGCCTTGGTTTATAGGGTCGGGAGTTCGAACCTTACCTCTTACGTTTATTTTTGGATCTTGTATATGCTCAGTATACGGATGTATTTTTATACGTAGAGCCATAGCTTTGTAAATTTCTACAGTATTCTGTATAAATTACAGAAAACCTTAATCGGGAGAAATGGACTCGCGATTAAATTTCGGGACGAAATTTCTTTAAGGAGGGTAGATTGTAATAACCGCAATTTTCATTTTTGTCTCATGAAATTGTACGAAATGAATAAAGTGCTTTTGCACGAATGTTACTCGAAATAATTCATTTTTTTTAATTATCGAAGTTCCGAAACAAATTGTTTTAACAAAAGCTCGAATTATTCGATTCAAGAAAATCAACTTCTTATACTTACAGAATTTGGGAAAACTTCCTTTATGAAAGTTGTAGAGCTCTTCGATACGATCTCGTGCATATGTGGAACGTAAAAATCAGAGTTCGTATGAATTAGTTATGATTTTTTTGAAAAAGTTTCCAATTTAGTATAAAGCTTCCATTTTTGGAATATTTCCAAAAATATTTCAGTTTCCGTTTTCGGAAACCAGCGTTCTCTCTCTCTCAAACCGGCCAGAAATGGCCTCCGATTTTCGTTCGGCCATATCTTCCTCCTCCGACCACCAATCCTCACCAAACTTTTTCCATTGGCTTCGTATGGTCCTTGCGCACCTGTCTGTGGCAGCCTTGCATGGCGGCGCGGCCAGTAAAGGATGCGGGAAGCTTAACCCGATTTGAGTTCGATTTCGAGTCAACGCCGATATCTCAAGTTCTAGACCACCAATCTTCAAGATTCTTGGATTGGTTAACTCAAATTGAAGTTCTGAACAAGTTTAATGAAGGGATCAAGCCGATTGGTGGAGCTTTTTATGTGCATCGGAGCTATCGCCGGTTTCTGAAAAAATTCCGGCAAACCGAGTGTTCTAGGTAATTTTTCGACCACTTCCGTTCATTTTCAGACTTCATGCTAGTTAGGAAAGTGGTTGGGCTTGATGAGATGAAGAGGAGAAGCCTGGCCCCGACACCATTGGAGGTGGTTGGCGGCGGCTCTGCCCCTAACTCCGCCGTCCCTTTCCGGCCACCTCCGGGGGTCAAAAATGTGATTTCTTTACATTTTTAGATTCTACATTTCAATACGATCATTTCGATACATTATACACATTTTTTGGATATCGTATGATTTAGTTATGAATTTTACGATTTTGATCGTTCAATTAATGATTTTTGAAGATCGGACCGTCCGATGGACTTGTAGTTTTGATATGTTGATCGTATGACTGTTCCAGTCACCTTGTGTGGTCATAGGCAAAAATCCGACCGTTGGATCTTCGTATAATTGCAAAACAGTGATTCGTGAGAATCCGACCGTCGGATTTTCATAAAATTTTGTGGAGATGTTTATAAGGGCAATTTGGGAAGATCAGACCGTTGGATCTTCGTGATAAATTAGGAGGATGATCCTAATGGTGATCTGTGAGGATTCGACCGTTGGATCATCGTTTAATTTCGATCCGACCGTTGGATCGTCGTTTAATTATGTTTTTGAGTTGTTGGCTAAGTTAAGATCGTATTGGATTAGGTGATCGATGGATTGATTTGGCGGACGATGGTGAATCGTTGTTTGAGCTGTTAAGAAGACGCAGCGGGAATTTAGAGGTGAGTAAACCTCACGTGGTTCATATTACAAACCGAGTACTTTAATTACTTTATTTTCTGTGGTAATTGTGTGAAAATAATTATGAAATAAATATTTATTTTAAATCACATGGACTTGATCAACTACGGTCCATAGGTAAGTAAAATGATTTAATTATACAAAATGAATTTCACGATTTTCTTGTGTGAACTATAGTTGGTATTAGTGGTCACTCCTGAGTGGGTGATTACGTATATATATAATTACGTGATCATATATGAATTGGTGTGACATTGAAGAGTGAAATGTTGATGATTTATTTATATGGATTGAAATGTGATTTTCCATATTTATATGTGATGAATATGATTGATGAATTCTTGTTAATATTCATGATTTACATTGGAGGATGTATAGAGTGGAGAATGTAGTGTTTTGAGGACAGAGGTCCGAAGTTCGACGGTTAAGGATAACCGAAGTGTTTGTGTTCTGAGGACGGGGATGTCCGAAGTTCGACGGTTAAGGATAACCGAAGTATTTGTGTTCTGAGGACAGGGATGTCCGAAGTTCGACGGTTATTATTAACCGGAGTATATTGTTCTGAGGGCCGAGTGCCCAAAGTTCGAGGGTTATTAAGTTAACCTGAGAATAAGTATATTGTTCTGAGGGCTGAGAGCCCAAAGTTCGAGGGTTATTAAGTTAACCTGGGAATATGTCGTTTACTTGCACCTAGGCCAAGGTGACTGTAGCAATATAGTTAGAGCTCTAACGTGTGGTCAAGATGGACCAGGGTGGTGTTATGTGGGGTTGAGTGTTTGTAGGACCCTAGTGGGGTGTTGTGATATTGAGGATTGTGATAATGTATTCCTCGTGATTTTCCCGTGAGTGGATTGATGTCTCCTTGCAGACGTGTAATTGTTGATTGATTTCGTGAGTTAAATGATTTGAAATTTAATAAATCAACAGTTCTTTCTTGTTTACTCACACGAGCTGTCAAAAGCTTACCAGGTTTGGTGTTGTTGCAATCCCGGTACACTATTGAAATTGTGTAGCGGGAAATCCTGCAGGTCAGGAGAATCAGGGCGGAAATCGTGCGGTTTAGAGCATTTATCTTGGTGTTACAGTTTTTGTAAATTGTAAGGTGAGTTATGCTCAATTAGATCTTCACCAATTTACTTTGTACGAGTGAATTGAAATGTTTAACTCGAGGTTTTCGAGATTTGAATTTTGAGTGGCTTGTGTGTGGTTGTTCTGAGAAAAGAAATAAATTCAGAACGTTTTTTTTTTTTGTTTAAGTTCTTTAATTCTTGTTTCGAATTTTGAATTTGTTATTTAAAATTCGGGGCGTGACAGTTGTAAAACATGTTTGATATCTGTTCATACACCTGTTGTATCTTTGATAAGACTCGCATACTCCAGGCTTATCTAACAGAAGAACGATGCAACGGAAGGATAGTAAAGGTACCACCATATTCTATAAAAATTTATGAAACCAAAAAGTGCATTTCGTGATAGTTTAGATATCATATGAGCATTTTACCAGGCCAATTCTTAATCAAATCAAAGAAAAAAAATGTAGTACTTTTAACCAAAAAGGAGCCTTTTTTATTTTGGTAAATGGAGAACAAAAATCTTGAAAACATGGTCATCTAAGGAGAGACTTCTCTGCGATTGATAGACAAAGGAGAGCACTCAAGTCTACTTTAATGGGTCCATTTGTTGGTCAAGTCTTTGAGCTTGTCTTTCACACATTTCCCTCTCTCCAAAAATGAAGTTTAGCTACTATGAACCTTCTCTTGGATTGGCGATTCCATCCTTTAACAATTTGATCCACACATTTTCTTGTCAATCATAATTGTCTGTGTACTAGTCAAGTCTTTGGACGTGCTGTGAGTTTGCATATGTTGATAGAAAAGTAAGCGGAGACAAGTAACCTCTATGAATTAATAGTGTGTGTATACATATTGAACTATCCCCAGACAGTTTCTCTTGTAACTCTCCTCAGTGAACAATGCCACACACTTTGCATATTTATTAAAACAAAGGAGAGAGTGGAATGTATGAGTGGAAGAAAATAGGAAGAAGTAAAATAAATAGATATGAGTGGAATGTAATTTTGTAACCAAGAAAGAAAGTATGGTGAGTCGAACTCACGACCTTCCACTTATAAAAGGGATACTTATGTCACTAGTTGTATATGAGTTGTTTATTTGATAAAAAAAAAAGAAAAAAAAAGTACGGTACGAGTGGAAGAAAATAGGAAGAAGTAAAATAAATTAAGGGGAATGTAACCAAAACAAAAAGTATGGTATGGTATGTATGGTATCTATATATACATGTCTTGTCTCTCCTTTATTCTAGCCCTATTCTAGACCGTACATGTCATGCTCGATCAGAATTGCTATTCAATAAAAAAATGGTAAAAATAGAATGGAAGCATGAGAATTTTCTGAAAATTTATCATATAGCAATAAATGGGAAGAAATAAAAGAAAATCGAGTGGAACTTAAATTAAAAAGAAAAAAAATCAGTGGATGAAATTAAAGAAAAAAGGGCTCCCAAGAGAAAGATCGAACCAAAAGAATTAGGGTAAGGCTATTTCCACCCTACCAATTGCTTTGTTCATCCTACAGCTAAACTTTTATCCTGAAACTTCCAATTTCACCCTAAAATAATTTAGAAAAGAAAAAAAAGATATCACCATGGAAAATGTAAAATGGGAAAAGAAAAAATAATAAGCACACCATCGTGGAGCAACCACATGCCTTCTAGTTTCTTTTTACTCTTTTATTTTTTTTTCCTCTTCTCTATCTTCTCCCTTCATCAGTTACTGTGACGTAGAATCAAGCATGAGTAACATGAAGTAGAACAAAATAATACTAACCAACAATTCTTTTCACTTGTTGCTATAGCTTGAAAATTTCGTCTAACTAATTGTTTGGAAGAATAGCGATGAAGAAGCTGAGATGATATTTTTTTTTATAGAAAGCTGAGATGATAATAGGGATATATGTTGGATAAAGTTTTATTTATCCATAAAATTCCTTAACTAGAATTATTTTTTATGTTAATAAATGTAGTTAAGGATAATTTTGGGATTTTAAAGAAAAAATTTAATTGTAGGGTGAACAAAGTATTTAGTATGGTGGAAATAGTCGCACTCAAGAATTAAAGAAGTGTCCCTTAACCAACTGTGCAGGACCCAATTACATATGCTAAATATTTTATATTTGCAAATTTGGGTGGGCTACATCCTTGTGGGTAGATCCGCCCTTGTTTGCATTAGAGTCCTCATCACCACCATCTACGACATCATCTTGGTGCTTTTGAGGAGTGGCTTCGTCTTGGTTAGTCAAATCGATTTTGAGGTGTCTGGTAAGCAATTCCTGTTCGATGTTGCCAGAAGTGAAGAAAGGAAACTCCGGGAGGAACCCTACTTGAGATTGTTGTGTTCCAGCTCTTTTTTTTTAGAACTTAGTTTATTTTATTTTAATTTAATTTAAAATAATTTGTAAAAAAAAAAAAGAAGCATTTTACAATATATCTCTACTTTAACGGAATAAGGACAGAACTTCTAAGGTGCTTACAAATGGATAGTATAGCAGACTCTCTAAAAATTTATAAATACCAAAAAATGCATTTCGTCATACATATATCATATGAGAATTTACCCAATTCTTAATCTAATCTAAAAAAAAGGTAGTACTCTTACCCAAGAGTCTATGTTTATTTTTATTTGTTTTGGTTACATGGAGAGCTAAAAGTATTTTTATTTATTTTGGTTACATGGAGAGCTAAAAGATGGGGGGGTGTGGGGGGAAAGAACTAAACTACAAAACTTGGTCTCAATAGGCCATCTGTTGAGTCTTCTCTGAGATTGATTGACAAAGAAGAGCAAGCATTGAAGTCTTCATAAACGGGTCAGTAGTTGTTGAAGTCTTTTAGCTTGTCTTTCACGCATTTCCATCACTCTTTCCACCTACTGTGAACCTTCTCTTTGATTGATGATTCCATCCCCACATTTCCTAGTCAATCATATCTATAAGTCTATAACTAGTCAAGTCTTTGGACGTGTAATTGTGAGTTTTCATATGCCAATTAAAAAGTAATGCCAGACAGCTAACCTCTCTTAATAAGTAGTGTGTGTATATATATTAGACTCTCTCTCATAATTATTCTCAGTCTTAATTAACAATTCCACCCACTTTGCATATCCATTATTCATAAAATAGAGAGAGTTACTTGGTTCTTCCTAGTATACTTATTATGTTGTACAACGACTAGCTACTTAACTCTTCTCAGTTGTAGTTAACAATTCCACCCACTTTGCATATCCATTATTCACAAAATGGAGAGAGTTACTTGGTTCTTCCTGGTATACTTATTATGTTGTACAACGGTTAGCTTCTTAACTATGGCAGCACGAACCAACCTTAACATCACCACAGACCGATCTGCTCTTCTTGCTCTAAAAGCCCATATCATCAGTGACCCTCAAAACAAGATCTTTACCAATTGGTCAACCACTACCCCTGTTTGCAACTGGGTTGGTGTCATTTGTGGTGCACGTCATCCTCGAGTTGCAGAGTTGAACCTCTCTTACTTTGGTCTCGCGGGCACCATTCCTCCTGAGCTAGGCAACTTATCATTGCTTGTTGATTTGGATGTCCAAAATAACAGTTTCCAGGGTACTTTGCCTAAGGAATTAGCTCGCCTGCGTCGGTTGAAGTTTATTAACTTGGGATACAACAAGTTTATGGGAGTGATTCCGTCATGGTTTGGGTCCTTGTCCAAACTTCAAGGTTTCAGGTTGTTTGGTAATCAATTTTCAGGTTCCATACCAGCTACCATCTTCAACTTATCTGCTTTGCAAGTAATTGATCTGGATTATAACCAACTCTCAGGTACGAACTAAAATACACACCAACAAATTAACAGCATAGCATGTTAAGGTATAAGATACGCTAATTATTAAATATTTCATAGCAAGAGAAATTGGAAACCTAACAACATTGTAGGAGATATACCTTAATGGTAACAATTTTATAGGTATGTTACAAATCGGTTTTGTTGAAATAGTTAAAGAGATAATAATTGTGCATATGTCGTACACTTGAAACTTTAATTAGACATGTGTGCAGATGATAAACTAAACAATTTAATAGTTAAGTTTTAAGAAATAGAAAATGAGATTGGCGGTTTAGATCAACTGGAGAAGTTGTCAGTGAACTTCATTACCTTAAAATGGCCTATTAATGCCTATGGTTGTCTTCAAAATGTCTTTTTCAATTATTTTTGTGTTTATATGAAAACAACTTGACTGGAAGACTTCTTAACACTATATGTCAACATTTTGAGCATTCAAAAGTTGGATTTTTCTTACAATCAACTTGACAGTCCACCTCCATCTAAATGGTCGCAATGCAAGCAACTTTTATTGCAATTATCACGGAAGCATAACCATCTATATTGGCCACTTAACTCATATATAGATGATTGTTCTTAACTCGAACTATTTGACATATATGCAATAATCATTTTATTTTCTTCTTAAATATCTTGATTGTTCCTTAGTAATCAATGTGTGGCAATGATTATAAGATTTCTCAACGATATATGTTTGACACCCTAGCTAGATTGTTAAGGTAAGTGGATATCTAATTAATAATTAATAACAGGTAGAATTTCTGGAGAAATCGGGAACCTAACAACATTGAAGGAGATCTACCTTGATCGTAATAATTTTGAAGGTATGACTCCCACCGATTTCGTCGATTTAAATGGATAATTAGTTACCTACATGCCCCATATTTGAACTTTTTATTCTTGTGAAATAGTATCGAGTATATCATATTATCATATGTCTTGTATCGGCTATAATGTGTATTGATCTTTCAGAAATTCCAAAAGAGATCGGCACTTTGAATAAGTTGGAAAACTTGGTGGTGCAAGAAAATGCCTTAAAAGGCCGTATTCCTATGGCTGTCTTCAACATGTCTTCTTTGACTGTTTTAACTTTCTATGGAAACAACTTGATTGGTAGAATTCCGGACAATATATGTCAACATCTTCCTAATATTCAAATTTTGTATTTGGGTAAAAATCAGTTCAATGGCCCACTTCCTTCCACATTTGGGCAATGCAAACACCTTCTTGAATTAAACTTGGAGGTTAACAGGTTGAGTGGAAGAATACCAAAAAATATTGGAAATTTAACCCAGATAAAGATGCTTAGCTTTACCACAAACAGCTTGACAGGTATTTATAATCTCAATTGCATATGATTTAATTACCATTATATATTTTTATAAACCGGTTCATTGAATTATCAATCCAAAAGATGATGGCCATTTTATATTTTGATAATCATACTATATTGTGCCTAGCTATCATGATTTAGACAAATCTATATCCGTCTAATGTATTCCTATATATTTTTTTTTAAATTAGACAAAATTTAATAAAGCAACGTTCCTAATTTCCTACTTGAATTAAACTTTTAATAATGCCAATGTGTTGATATAATTGTTGCAGGTACTATACCATATGAGATTGGTTATCTTCCAAATCTAGAGCGATTGGGGCTCCGTGGTAATAATCTAAATGGTCATATCCCATCCTCAATCTTCAATATGTCCACAATAACAAAATTAGATCTCGGCTTCAATAAGCTTTCAGGTAGCCTCCCAGCAAACATAGGCATTGGGCTTCCAAAACTAGAAGAGTTTGAACTAGGAGTGAATCACCTCAGTGGAGTAATCCCTAAATCCATCTCCAATGCTTCTGAGATTCGGATTCTAGACCTGGGAGGTAACTCTATTTCTGGATTTATTCCAACCAGTCTATGCCTCTTGACAAACCTTGAAGGCCTCAGCTTCTATGGTAATAATTTGGCCATTGATACCTCTACTCCAGAAGTTAATATTTTGTCTTGTTTGGCAAATTTCAAAAATTTGAGGTATTTATCCTTCACAAGCAATCCATTGAATGCCAAGCTTTCAATTTCCTTCAACAATTTCTCTGCATCACTTCAATATATTTATTTAGGAAATTGCAGCTTGAGTGGTACCATCCCCAGTGATATAGGCAATTTCAGTAGCTTGATATCGTTATCCCTATTTATGAATCAATTGAGTGGGCCAATTCCAGGCTCAATGGGAAGACTACATAATCTTCAAGGTTTGTATATGTATGATAACACATTGCAAGGACACATTCCAGATGAACTTTGTCAATTCAAAAACTTAGCTGATTTATATTTGGGTGGGAATCAACTGTCTGGTTCTGTACCTTCCCGCTTGGGTAATCTAACAGCATCTCTAAGACGTCTATCCTTAGGGTCCAATTCGTTGAATTCCACAATACCATCTACCTTGTGGGGACTTACAGATATCTTGGAACTAGACTTGTCATCCAATTCTCTAATTGGACCTCTATCAGGTGGTGTTGGTAATTTGAAAGTTGCTACATCCATAGATGTATCATACAACCAATTATCTGGTAGTATACCAAGCAGCGTTGGGAGTTTATCGAATTTGGTCAATCTCTCCTTGGCACATAATAATCTAGAAGGCCCTATTCCTAGTTCCTTTGCAACCTGTGTAAGCTTAGAACGATTCGATTTATCTCATAACAGTCTTTCTGGAGTGATTCCAAAGTCTCTAGAAGCACTCTCATATCTCAAGTATCTGAATTTGTCTCTCAACATACTCCAAGGAGAAATTCCAACCGGTGGTCCTTTCAAAAACTTCTCTGCTGAATCATTTATTTCAAACCATGGACTCTGTGGGGCATCCCAATTTCAAGTTCCACCATGCAAAAGAAAAACTAGTGTGTCTATCTTGAAATATGTTATTCCGGGGATCTTGTCAGCAATGCTTCTAGCGACCTCCATATTTTGGATGTTGATGTTCCGCAGACAAAAGAATGCGAAAGCTGCAGCACATACTATCTTAACGCCTCAAGTTTTATGGAGAAGAGTTTCATACTTAGAGCTCCTAAGTGCGACAAATGGATTCAATGAAAGAAACTTACTTGGTACTGGGGGTTTTGGCTCAGTATATAAAGGAACATTGTCAGATGGGATAGACGTTGCGATAAAGGTTTTCAATTTGGAGTTAGAAAGGGCATTTACAAGTTTTGAGGTTGAATGTGAAGTGCTAAGTAACGTTCGTCACCGAAATCTTGTCAAAGTCATCAGTTGCTGCAGTCAAATTGATTTCAAAGGTCTTGTATTGAATTACATGCCTAATGGGAGCCTTGAGAAGTGGTTGTACTCTCAAAATTCCTCTTTGAACATAATGCAAAGGTTGGATATAATGATAGATGTTGCATCGGCATTAGAGTACCTTCATCATGGTTATGAAGTACCTATTGTCCATTGTGATTTGAAGCCAAGCAACATCCTACTAGATGATGACATGGCTGCACATGTTGCTGATTTTGGTATTGCAAAACACTTGGGTGGAGTAGATTCTATAACTCAAACCATGACTCTAGCCACAATTGGGTATATTGCTCCAGGTGTTGTACTTTATCTTTCAATTCTGTATGTTGTCCTTAATTATAAAAGTATTTTTGTTTTTAAATCAATTTTATATATGCAGAGTATGGAATGGAAGGAACAGTGACAAGAAGAGGGGATGTGTATAGTTTTGGTATTGTAGTGATGGAAACATTCACAAGAAGGAAGCCAACTGATGAGATCTTCGTTGGGGAAATGAGACTAAATCAATAGGTTGCAAATTTCCTAATTGCAGATGCGATAGTTGAAGTTGTGGATGCTACCTTACTTGGAATCGAGGAGGATCATGACTTCGTGAGCAAGAGGGAGTGCTTATCATCTATTATGAGATTAGCTGTTGCTTGTTCAGCAGAATCACCAGAAGAGAGGATAAACATGGAAGAGGCTGTAGCCATGCTGAAAACAATCAAGATCAAGTTTTCAAAGGACTCTGCTGCAAGAGGTGTGGTGTTGAACAGTCATTCTGTTTCGTAACCCCTTAATTAATATGTCGATATATCTTGGCATGACATTTGATTCAGTACGTAATTATGTAATTGTTTGGCAATGTGGTTCTGACTCATGTTTGGTTGGTAATTCACTCTACTACTTTGTATTAAAAAATAACTTCCATCTAGCTCTTTCCACTTTGTAGTTTCTGTGTTTTTTTGCTTTGAGGCTAGCTGCTTAAATAAACCGAAGCACTACTATTTTCTCAATTCTTCTATCTATAAGTTCTTAAAGTACTTATCTATAAGTTCTTCCAGATGCAGCCTCGTCTGCCCTGCTTCTAGATTCTGTTAACCGAATTGGTTTTCCAAGGGGTTTCTTGTTGTAATTCATTTTCTCCTCAAAAAAAAAAAAATGTACTTATCATGGTAGAGTATGCCTAGGATTTATATGAAGTGTCAGTATGTTGTACTCCAATCGTTGTATTCTTCTATTCCGTTGTTGTGTCTATAGAAATTGATATTGATATGTATTTGATTGAATGATACAATTGTACAAAGGACTGCTATTATATACAAGCATCAGTAAGCTATTCCAGGTAAGCTATAATTGCATACAACACGATCCTACAATCACTCCTAGACTTGGAACAGAATCTTCATCAATCACTCCAATTACTCTGTACCAGATCACAACAAGATCATTGACTTATTTTCTTTCCTTTATCACTCCCCCTCAAGTTGGACCGTGAATGTCAATAACACCCAACTTGCCAAGGTGCGTGTGGAGAGCAGGTGCTCTTAGTGGCTTTGTAAACAAGTTAGCTATTTGCTTTCCAATTTGTACATAAGCAGTTTTGACTTCCCCTCTTTGAATTCTTTCACGAACGGTGTGACAATCTAACTCAATGTGCTTCGTTCGTTCATGATAGACTGGGTTTGCTGCGATGTGTAAGGCAGCTTGATTGTCACAAAATAGTCTTGCTGGCTCAAGGTGTTATACACGTAAATCTCTCAACAAGTATCTCAACCAAGTAAGTTCACAAGCAGCTGCAACCATAGGCCGATATTCAGCTTTGGCAGATGATCTAGATACCGTAACTTTCTTCCTATTCTTCCATGATACAAGTGACTTGCCAAGAAATACACAATATCCCGTTACTGATCGGTGTGTAATCGGGCACCTTGCCCAATCAACGTCACAATATCCCATCAAATGAAGTGGACTATGAGAAGAAAATAGCAAGCCTTGTCCTGGGTGATGTAGCTTTGGTTCTTCCATGAATTGGCTAAGTGTATTCACAGCATATGCAATGTCTAGCCGGGTGATTGTGAGATAGATCAATTTCCTAATCAATCGGCGATACCGAGAAGTGAAGTTTCTCAGCATATGCAATGTGGTTGTGTTGAATACCACTAATTGTATACTATGATATGTAATCTTGATTCATAGTGGATTTGATTTTCGTGTTGGCTACGTTACAAGCCACATAGTGAAGTTTCTTTAGTAGTGAGGTTTACACTGTGTCAACAAACACCTGTGCTGAAATTGTGTGTGTGCGTGTTATTGTAAAGCTATTTCAGTTAGTTTACTTCACATTGGTTCCATCTGGTGTTTTCAAAGGATATATTCGGCTCGTCTAGCTCATGAGTAACTCGAGTTTGTTAATGCTTAGCTCATTTGTTAAAGCTTGACTCATGAAAATTTTTAGTACATATAAAAATATAATTTTTCTAGTCTCAAATTTTTAACTCTTTTTATTACCTTTTTTTCAATATTCTCATTAAGTAAAATATACAACAATAAAGAACAATATTGGTACAACAATAAAATTTGGATGATTATTTTAATTTTTTTTTTAATTTAAAGTCAAGTAAGCAACGCAGAGCCTATTCAAGCTCGAGCTCGTCCAATGAACCAAGTTGAGCCGAGCTTGAGCATAGAAAAAAAATATTCAAGCTTTAGCCCGGCTCGAGCTCGATAAAAACAAATAAGCCGAACATGATCACCTTAGTATTTGCTCCAACTCGGCTCATTTAGGTTCATTGGACGAGCTCGAGCATAGAAAAAAAATATTCAAGTTTTAGCCCGGCTCGAGCTCGATAAAAACAAATAAGCCGAACATGATCACCTTAGTATTTGCTCCAACTCGGCTCATTTACACCCCTATAAAAAAACATGTCTATAACCCCACACACTTCTCCAGGTTTTAGAATGCAACACAAGTTGTCAACATTTATCATAAGTGTTGTGTCTTGCAGCAATCGATTCATTCAATGCAGCATCATCTTTATTCTCATGTTTAGCCAGTTTAAACTTGTGGTCTCAAAACTAATTTCAGCTTTAATTGTATAAGCGAAAATCGTAACAGCTTAATGTAAGAAGTTCGAATTTCATGTTGGGATTTAACTTAATATTCTGGTAAGATTGCTGTGATGGGTCACACGATTCCTATCGAAATGTGTCACAAAACATAGTCCAGTAAAGAGTCATGTCACATTGATTTGATTGCTACGATCGAAATGTGCCGCACTTTCCAACACCTTAGACTAAAACACACTCGTGGATGGGCTAGCCCAAGACACAATGGACTCTATCTTTCTCTCTGTAAGGCTGGACTTTGTGGGCGAGCCCAAGACAGACTACAGCTCTCTTCTGGCGCATCGCCGCTTGCTGGGTTGGAGTTTCACTGTTTCAGTGGTTCTGTTCACTCTTGAACACTGAAAAAAAAATTAAACAAAACTAGTCGTGGTTCACAACATTTCTTCCTTCTCCTTTTTCAGCACCACGATGCTCTCTCGTCTCCTCCCCAAACCCTCACATTTCTCTCTCCTCAGAATTCCACCCATGTCCCAAATCCCCAATTCTCCTCCCCCACTCCAAAACCCTACTTTCACCACCTTCGTCCCTAGATTCTTCTCCACTGACGGCGACGGCGACGGTCGATCCCCGTCCGACGTGTGGAAGCTTTCCAAGGAATCTGATGACAAGTTCATCCTTTGTTCGGGGACAGCTCCGGTGACGTCTCCTGGATAGCCGAGGCTGATTCGTGGACGGATTCGAAGGGCTGATTAATCATGGAAGACCCCATCAGTGATTTGGCTAAGTTTGTATCTGGAGAATTCTGTGTTAGACTGGAGGACAGTGCTTCACTCAACATTATGGGCAGGACACGCCATTTTTCATTTATGAAAGCAAAGGATTTGTGACTATGAGAAGTTTGAGGCTTTATATGAAGCTAATTGTTTGCACACCTTCTATAGAGGTAAACATTTTCACTCCTTCCTTCCTTCCAACCAACCAAGGTCCTACATGATCTGTTGCCAGCATTACAATTCTTAAGAGTGCTCACTTTTACCAGACTCTTGTATTGAGGAGTTGCCTAATTCAGTTAGCAACTTGAAACATCTAAGGCACTTGCACCTGTCGTCTAATGCTCGAATCAAATTGTTCCCGGATGTAGTGTGTGATTTGCATAACTTACAAACATTACTGTTGACAGATTGTCGTGCTCTTACTCAATTGCCCACCAGCTTGGCTAGGGTGATAAACTTGCACCATCTTATATCCGAAATACAAAGTTAGGGAGGATGCCACGGGAATATTGAAAGATCTTCAAACGTTATGTGACTTTGTGTTGGGAAAGAATTCAGAGATTGGTTGTACAGAGAGTTAAAAAGTTTTGGCATTTGCGAGAAGTACTTTATATTTCAGGGCTTCATCAGATTGTCTATGTCGAAGATGCTTTGGAGGCCAATATGCATCAGGGAGAAGAAGAAGTGCTAGTTAGAAAACTAAGAATTCTCATGATTCGTTCAAGCTTTCCTAGTTGGTTAGCAAATCATTCTTTCCAGTTGGCTTGTCTTCGACTATCCGATTGTTTAAGTTCTTACTTTTTGCGACCGCTGGAGCAGCTACCCTTCCTCCGGGACCTTCATGTTATTGGGCTAAATGGTTTACTTTAAATAGGTCCTCCGTTTTACGGCGATGATATATGTGTTGTTACGCCATTTAGACATCTGAAAGTTGTGAAATTCTGCAACATGTTAAATTGGCAGGAGTGGTCTTATGTTGGAGTTGGAGGTAATGAGAAAGGTGGAGCTTTTCCTAAACTTTGTGAGCTACATTTGTTGGGTTCTCCCATGCTAATTGGAAGTTTACAATTAGACTACTTCTCAAAGATTGAACGGCTTAAACCAATGCATTGTAATCGAAATCCGTTGTTATTTCTCAAGACCCTGAACTTCTATCCTTTAGTAGCTTGGACATTTCTGACTGCCCAAATTTGGTATCTTTTCCTGATGGAGGACTGCATGCACCAAAGCTGAAAGACATATATCCATAAATGCAAGAAGCTGAGATCACTGCCAGACGACATGCACAGCCTCCTTCCATTGCTTAAGCACTTGTCTATAACCGATTGTCCAGAGCTTTAATCATTTCCAGAGGGATTGCCTTTATAATTACAATCTCTTGGCATTCAATCTTTCAAAAAGCTTATTGCAAATCGTATGCAGTGGGGTTTACACAGACTGACCTGCCACATAAGCTTGAGAATTGACTTCAGAGAATGTGAAGACATAGATTCATAGATTCATTTCCGGAGGAGGCACTGCTGCCTACTGCTCTCACTTCTCTGAGCATCTCCAATTTGAATATTAAGACCATGGATGGCGATGGGTTTAGACAAGTCTCTCTTGAAAGGTTGAAAATATGTGAATGCCCTAAGCTCCAGTCTTTCCCATTTGAAAGGCTACCCTCTCTTTCTGAAGTTCGAATCTTCATATGTCCTTTTCTAGGAGATGGTGCCGGAGGGATAAGAGAGAAGGTTCCCTAATGATACTATTTCCACATCACCAACGGTCTCAGTTCTAATGGTAACCATTCAATATTCTCTCCTCTACTTGTTTAACACACTGCTTTCCAAATTTAATTTTGGCAATGGTTTTAAAAGTACCGCTTAACAAAATGTGCCATGATTTGTTGTTTTAACTTTGGACCTACACCTATGAATTCCTTTAAATTTTGGCTAAGTTCATGTTCCCTCAAATAAGATGATGCACTTCTAATAAACTTTTAATTCTCTACGTGCAGTGCATGCTGTGCAGCAACCCATCAATGGGGAGGAATTACTACACATATAACGAGATGTCTGAATATTATGTGCGAGATTCTTGAGGAATGTGCAAATCTTGGAATTTCTATGGTTGATCATTGTCGATTGCTACTTATTGTTGCTAGAACGGTGAAGAGTTAGAGGATGCTGGAATTTGTTGTTGCTGCTGTCTTTTATTTTGCCTGAACTGCATAGTCATTGACATTGTATATGTCTTCAAGCACATGTTGTATACTAGTTTGATAACATTCTTGGTCCTGCCATAAAAGCTTAAGCTTGATGATCTAATGGTTGTAATCTCAATTTCCATAAGAAAGCCAGACGATAGATTCAACTCAATTTTTTTTGTCATACAGTAAAATGAAAATCAGAATTGTATAAATCATAGATAGTTCTGAATCCATGTAGACTTTAGAATTTGTCAGAGATAATTTCAAGCACAGTAAAACAAGTCATATATCTCTTCATACACTTGCTGCATCTCTGATCAAACTCATACACTCGAGGCTCATCTAACAGAATAACGATATGCAATGGAAGGATAATAAATGTATCATTAGATCTATGAAAAATTGTAAGAACAAAGTGCATTTCGTGATAGCTGAGTTACCATGTGAGCATTTTACCCAATTCTTAATCCAGTCAAAGGAAAAAAAATGTAGTACTTTTAACTAAGAGAAAATTAGAAAAAAAAAAAAAAAACCCAAAAAATGAAGCTCCTATTAGGAAAAACCCGTTCCTATATTTTCTTTTAATCTACACCCATTCACATAATCAGACATTCCTTATAGGTTTTAAGTCTATAATTATGATTTTACACTTTTTATAGTTTGGCTATTTTTCCCTTCTGATTGAATAGATAAAATATTCCTCAAATATAGCTGTTGACTTTTTAGTAAAATATTAATTTCACCTCATTTAGTGGAAATGAAATAGAATAATCCACAACACCCTTGTCATTAACTTTCACTTGCTAATTTTGGTATTTCTAGATGAACCATAGGTATAACCGCATAACTGTATAATTTTTCCTATCGTACAGGTGTTAAATATCATGTGAGTTTTAACACAAGCAAATGATTTAGGTACCTATCATTTAAGAGTTCACAATTTGTATCTATCAATCAGGGAATAACTTAGGTAAAATGAACCATAGGTAAAATCGCATAATTTTGTACTCTATCATTCAGGTCTTAAACATCGTGTAGGTTTTAACATAAGCAAATGATATAGGTACCTATCATTCAGGAAGTTCACAATTTGTATCTAAATCATTCAGAGAATGACTTAGGCACCTATAATTCCAGCTTTTGAATGTGGAGATTACATAACCTCCTATTTAGGTATTAATTTCAATTGCTGGAATCAAGAGTTGATTAATTATGGGCGATGTCTTTGCGCAACAGTTTCAAGAGTTGCATCTGCAGTAAGTTTGGGGATGGTGGCAGCTTTAGAAATTCTTAACAACAATGGGTTTTAATATTTATCCTATTTAATAAGTTTTTTTGTTCTTTATAGATAAACCTCATTAATAGGTTTGAATGTATATTAAAACAATCTTATAGATGGGTTTAATCTAAAAGGTGTGTGTGAATTTGGGTGTAGAATCAAATTCCCCGTCTTCTCTGTGATTGAGAGACAAAGGAGATGTTGTAAAATTTGGGTTTTTTCCTTTGTAAAATTGATTAAAATAGAAAATAAATTTGGTAAAATAAAAGAAAGAAAAGTTAAGATAAAATAGATAGGCTAATATATATATAGTAAAACTAAAGTGAGAAAACAAGCCTGGTATGGTGAAGCACGTCAAAAGACGCTGTCCTAAAGCCTTTGTAGCCTCCCTACGTGCAGGTGCTGACGGTCTACAAGACTCCAAGATACGACCCCAATACAAGCAACCAAAAGTCCGCTATGAGCACGTTCACAGTCGGATAGAATCTCCAAGTCACAGAACCGTTGCCCAAAATAATAGTAAAATATGGAAGGTAGTAATCGAAGTGGTAGTATGTAAATGAGGAGTAGAGATGATCCTTTTGTTGTACACAACTTGGGAAACATTGTTGCCTTTTATAGGCTCCAATTATCTCATGTAACCTCCATCATAAAACACACCATAAAATCAGAAAATTAAATCCAAATTGAAACTCCTATAACCCCCAAATAATTATAGGATTAAAAGCATAAGTTACAATTGTAAATTGAAAATCAAATTAAATTAAAGATTTTAAAATCTTTTAAAATACCAACACCAGGTGCATCAGCATGAGGAGCAATACCGCAGGTTTATTCTTAAAAGCAAAAACCCTGAAGAAACCAAGCAACGAGAATCAAACTTGAGTTGCACCAAATTTTGTGGCACTGCCACGAGTCCTTCTCCTCACCTCTTGCTTTGAGTGGTCGGTCCGACTGAAAGCGGTCACGAATTCGAATTAGTTGTGGTGCATTTTGGTCACAGAAAGGGTAGTAAGGGGGGACCAAGATAGAAGCAAGCCTCAGCATCAACATGGTTAGCTCGAATCCAACTCGAGATCTCCGATCTTAAAGGGTTCACCATGCGGGACCAAAAAGCCATTAACCAATTTGCTTTTCGTAGAAAAAGGAATGTATGCATGCAACTCTGATGATGATGGCGCATGTTCTATGGTAATTTAGGTCTTGTTCCACCATGATGCTTTGTTGTTGACGGAAAGACCCTTAGTCAAATGGTCTGCAATATTCTTCTCTGACCTTACAAAGTCTAAAGTGACAATGCTCTTTCTAATTAGGCCCTTCACAGATTTATATCTCACATGTATATGTCTGTTCATCTTCTGGTTCGTGTGAGATTGCTTTAGCAAGTCTATCACTGCATTACAATCACAATGTACAGGTATAGCAGATAAGGGTTTCTACTAAAGGTATTTCCGTCAACAAACTCTTAATCCACTCAGCCTCAGTACAAGTGACATCTAGAGCTACAAGTTCTGATTTTGTGGCGCTTCTAGTGATTATAGTTTGCTTCTTTGATCCCCAAGAAATTGCTCCTCCTCCTAATAAAAATATATAACCACTAGTAGACTTCACATCCGCATTATCTGTTATCCAATTTGCATCACTATAACCCTCTACCACATTAGGGAATCCCTTATAGCACAATGAGTAATTAAGTGTACCTCTAAGGTATTTAAAGACTCTCCAAAGCATTCCAATGCTCCTTACTAGGGTTATGCGTATATCTACTTAGTCTCCCAACTGCATAAGCAATATCTGGCCTAGTCTTATTGGCAATGTAAAGTAAAGAACCTATCATTTGAGAATATTTCAATTGTGAACAAGGTTCTCCTTGATTTTTCTTCAAGTGTACGTTTGAGTCATAAGGTGTCGACACAGGTTTGACCTCAAAATAATTGAACTTCTTCAACATCTTTTCAATGTTGCTAGATTGACTCAAAAATATACCTTCAGGGTTTCTCTCAATTTTCATTCCTAAAATCACATGGGCTTCTCCCATGTCTTTCATGTCAAAGTTCCTAGATAGATATGATTTTACATTATTAACAATCTCCAAATTTGTCCCAAAGATCAATATATCATCAACATATAAACATAAAATCACGTGTTCTCCATTTTCTACTTTGGAGTATAAACATTTGTCATAACTATTGATCTTAAAATCATAATCTAGGATCACTTTGTCAAACTTTTCATGCCATTGTTTAGGAGCTTGCTTAAGGCCATATAAAGACTTAACTAACCTACACACCTTGTGCTCTTGACCTTTAACTATAAATCCCTCAGGTTGCTCCATGTAAATCTCTTCATCTAAATCTCCATTCAAAAATGCGGTCTTCACGTCCATTTGGTGAATGACTAGATTATGTACGGATGCTAAGGCTATTAAAGTCCTAATGGTGGTAATCCTAGTGACAGGTGAATAAGTGTCAAAGTAATCTAAGTCCTTCTTTTGTGTAAACCCCTTAGCTACTA
>BDJD01011895.1:31802-42780 GCA_002564525.1 Rosa multiflora | reverse complement strand
GAATGGTGGGTCAGCTTTTGGGGATAGAGATTTTCTGGTCCTCAGCCTCTGCCTAACACCATACACACATCTTTTAGTATGCTTTATGGTATAAATGTAAACGCGCAGTATATGCTATTCCCAGCAAGATTAAGGTTTTGATAAAAAAATATTGGCTACCAAGTCCAAGCTTTCACTCATGCTCTTAGAGAATTGAACTTGCTTAAGGATGTTACTGATGTAGGCCATCATACTTCTCAAATGTGGTGAAGCTCTTTGCGCTTCCATTTCTTCGGTCACTCTTTAATAAGTATGAAGGGATTACTGTTACAGAATCTCCTTTCGTATAGGGTTTGTCTACTTTAAGTCTTTAACGCACGGTGTTATGTACGTTGACCACTTTTACGATAGTTTTTATCATTTTTACGATTACAATTGTAAAAAATTAGATTTACATAATGGAAGTTATGATTTTTTAACTTAGGGTAATCACAATTGCATTTTTCATTCTTTTTAATTTGTCAATTGACATTATTATGTTTTCCTTTTGATCATCGTACTATTATTAATTTGGCTTTTTAACACAATATCGATCACTAATCTCAAATTTTGCCAAAACATAAACAATAAAATCGCTAAATGCAAACTATTTTAACAAATGGAAGTTCTACGGTGCATCAATGTACCGATACATTAGATCAACTTATGTAATACAAAAGCAGAAAGTAGCCTCAAACTAATGTACCAATGCATGAAACCACTCTACTTATGAATCGAACTAGTCTACTTGATACATCGTTATCCTAATGTACCATAGTCGAATCGTTTAACCAACCAAACATCATGAGCTACTCAAAATCTTGGCCTCTCTCTCTCTCTCTCTCTCTCTCTCTCTCTCTCTCTCTCCAATAAGTTCATAAGTTGAATGAGATCAAATCCGAATACCACCAAGCTTTGTGATTTGGGCCACTGATAAATGTCGAAGCCCAATCTACACAACCCAAACCAAACGGCAAAGTTTAAGTTCTGAAAGAGGCATAAGTCGATACTGGGCAGGCAGATAGCCGGAGATGGCATTTCAGGTTCTGAAATTTCCGAGTCACATCATCTCGCGCCGTTTTGGCAGAACTTCAGGCTTCTATTTCCTATCCGAATTCAACTCACATAAGCTCCCTGGTACTTCCCTCTTTCTCCAACCTATTATTTAAATTAATTTTTTTTTTTTCTGGGCAGACCTTTGTTTTGGTTCCAACAGTTTAAAGCTATATTCTTTAAATTGTTTCAGCAAGATGGGTTGGAGTGCCAATGCATGGTCCTTGTAGAAGCTTTGCTGCTGTGAAGTTATCAAAGGATCAAACACCAAAGAAGTAAGCTTTTATGTCCCTCTTAATGTGTTTAGTGTTTGACTGTTTGTCCTAGAAGCCCATTTATACATATTCACTATTGTATTTGGCTAATGACATTTTTAGGAAGAAGAGACTGGATGAAGTGTGCCTTGAAAGGTATGAACAATATAGCCGAACCTACGTACAGTCATGGATCTTACAAGGTGAGCTTTACAATTGAATTACAAAACCTTACATCAAATGTGATACTTCAATACATTATCTTGCACAAAAGCTATTATATAATGTAGACCAGTGATACGAGTTAACTTAGTTGTTCATGTTTTGTGGTGTAGGGAAAGTATTGGTGGATGGGAAGGTGGTCAACAAAGCCGGTACTCCAGTCTCTGATAAATCTGTTGTAAAGATTATGGCTGAAGTCCCCAAATATGTATGTAGGTGATTACTTCACTTTAACAAACCAATCTACACTTCATTATACGAGAATCATTTTATGCTCAAACTTTGGTGAGACCTGTAATGCTAATCTGTTCTTCTGTTTTGTATATCCAGAGCAGGACACAAGTTAGAAGCTGCAATTGAACAGCTAGGTATTGATGTTTCTGGCAAAGTAGCTCTTGATTCAGGGTTGTCAACCGGTGGATTTACCGACTGTTTACTCCAGTATGGTGCATCATTTGTTTATGGAGTCGATGTAGGATATGGACAGGTAACACCCCTAGTTGGTAGTAAATGATGTGTTTCCTATAGGGGAGTACGTCGATCAGCAGAGGATTTATTCTTTACTTTTCAGTTTCCTAAGTACATAACATACAGTTAACATGGCATTCCCCCATTAGCTTTCTATTCTCGTCTTTGTCATTGTTATTTCTCTATTGCTTATGGTTGCTGGCTTCATTAGGTAGCGGAAAAAATTCGAACTGATGAACGTGTGAGTGTAATAGAACGGACAAATTTAAGGCACCTTCCTGGACTCCCGCAGAAAGTAGATTTGGTGACTTTGGATCTTTCATTCATCTCTATTCTATTGGTAAGCTGTTAAGTCCTAGTAAATATGTTAATCCCTTTTTATTTTCTTTGAGGTGTGATTTCAAGGATTTTATGCTTTCCTAAATCCAAAGAAAAGCTATCTTATCTGTGAATGATAGTTATCCTTTATCTCTAATATGCATATGAGTCTTACTTGGGTTATGGATTCCTTTCATTTGCAAGCAGGTCATGCCCGCTGTAGTCAATGTGATGAAAGAAGAGGCAACATTAGTCACCCTGGTTAAACCTCAGTTTGAAGCTCGCAGATCACAAGTAAGAGAATCTTCTTATATCAACTTCTAGTTACCTTTTGTAGCTTCAGGTTAGTTTTTGCCCAGTACATTGTTGACTAGAAACATAGGATGTATAGAGGAGATATCAATATAGGAAAAAATTTACCTTAGTTCTCAGGGCTAGAAACCTACAACGTCAATGGTTTAACTGCTTTTTTTGTTGTTGAGGATCCCTTATTTACCGAGAATTAGGTACGTATTTACCATTACTTCTGGATGGTTCCAGATAATGATTAATTCCTTTGCATGTGACCGTTCTGTATAAGATGCTAGCTTTGATAAAGCAATTTCTGCTCTTTATGCAAAGTCGTGTGTAGAGGCGTAGAGCTTAGGAGTAGGTCTACATCTATCAGTTTCCCTGATCCTTATTCTGCCAAGTCATGGACCAAATTCTATATAATTTGCAGATATTTGGTGAATTCGTTTTTCTGTCCAAGATTCAATTTGGCTTTCACTATTTTTGAGGGAGAACTCAGAATGCTCTAAAAAGTTTCAAGTTCAACCTCATCGTGATATAAAAAGGAAAATATTGGCTAAAAAAGTTCACTCATTGTATACTCAGGAAGTTTATTTTCTTTGCAGGTAGGGAGTGGTGGCATTGTAAGAGATCCATTAGTTCATCAAGAAGTAAGCATTTTTTCTCGTTATTGATTTCTTTCCGTCTCAGCCTAATATGTAAAAGAGAACAGTATTTTATATTCATCCTTTTGTTAAGATTTTCCATCAACTGTTATTTAGCCCTAATTTATTATTTATACCTAATACATGCCTCCTGGTGTCTGGCTGCTTCACTAATTGTAAGTTTAACAGCTTCATGATAATGCTACAAAATTATTAGTTGAAAACACATGAATGGAATACTGCATGATAGTGATTAAGTGAATAACTCTTCTTCTTTCTTTTTTTAATTATTTGCTGGGCACTTGTAATGAAATATGGCCTGATACTGATTCACTTTGTTTAGGTTCTTGAGAGGATCATCAAAGGTGTTGAGAATTTTGGATTTAGCAGCAAAGGATGGATAGAGTCTCCTCTCAAGGGTGCTGAGGGCAATATAGAATTTCTAGTTCACTTTACTCGAACAGCTGAGAAAAGTGTGGAGAACTTGGAATATACTTCTGCATAACACAATCTGTTAATTGGCCCTGATTATGATCCTGCAACTAAAGAGTGCCATGAAACTGAGGATGCGGAAACAATATCGTCACTCATATATCCCGGCTCCAGATGTGACTTGTAATTCATGAATTGGCTTATTTTAAAAGCCCTCTGTAAAACTGTATGGCTGAGTGCATCAAAGAGTACTCATTTTTGGTAGTAAAATATATGCTTTCCCTTCAAAGATTGTGATTTGAGGAGATGGTCTTTAACCATCTGCTCTTATTCATAGAATATATCAATTACAACTTTTATGGTGATTCAACATGTCAAAAGGGATTCTAAGACCAACTACTTGACCAACAACTGAGAGCCATGACACCAAATATTGCTCAACCGCTACTCCATTCGTAGCCAGGGATTCATCACCAAGAAAAAGCAGCTTCATCCACTCACTAGTCCCACATGGATGCAGCTTGTACCATGGCCTGTTCAAGTGCGGATGCTCCTGCAGTTACCATATCCAGATATTCGATTAAACATTCGAACCTCCGAATCAAGATCTTTCGTCAATTATGAATCTTGAACACGTAAATTTGACTGCACAAACAAGTTGAGCAAGAACAGAGATAAAAATGTACCTCCTGAGTAATGAATGTCCATTTCGATTCCAGCAGCACCTTTGATGAGCATGCAGGTAAGTCTTTTTCAATCTCATCCCAAGCCAAAGGCTGTCCATCTATACATCAGTCGCAAAGTTCAACATATTACATGATTTGTAGTACAAAATTTACAAAACAAAATAGTGACATTTGCCAGAAAAAGATCAACTTACCAATGTAGTACCCACGAAAATACAGGACAGGAACCCGATACGAATCACTGTATACTATATGGAAATCATAGTAACACACCTGAGGACCAGCGCTCTCAACCTTGCAGACAGAAAACAACAAAATGATAAATACAGAGTGATTGATAAAATCTACATTGAGCAAAACCAGTTAAACAACTTACAAGAGTGGCATTATCAACAGGCTCAGGCTCTTCTTCAACTACAGCTTCCTGCTCATGTTCCTTGTTTGATCCAAGAAGGCATATCTTCTCCAATGACAAGTAGCCCTGCTCTTGAGAGAGACGAGAAGGCTGTTTAAGACAAGGAACCCACGTCCATGGAGGCAAGGCAGGGTTGAATTGCTTCCAGTTCTCTGCAAAAGCACGTGCTGCAACCTGGAAGTCACGTGACGAGAGGGTTCCATCCCATGACAAAACATCCATTGTTGAATTCGAGCCAAGTGGGTTTTTGGGTTGGATGTGCGTATTGTGGAGGGTCTCTAGGTTTTTAGGGTTTATTTTACAATTCGGTCGGGTCTGGAATTGAAATTGAAATACTACATCGAGTGCCAAGAACGACATGTCGCTTTTATTGTCAACCTTGCCTCTTTTGCTTTGCCCATGTGACGAGTTCTGGGACGCCTATTCTAATTTCAAAGCTCAAACCCTTATGATTATTACAGTATATATGGATTGTAAAACTGTATAAGGCTGCTTCAGAATAAATAACTGGTGTCCCGGATTACAGGGTAAGGAACTTGGAATGCTTTTGCGACGAAATTCACTGCAACGATCCTCGTTTAGTACTCCGGAAAAGTGTTGGCTTGAATAACCAGGTTACATTAGTCACGAGAATTGTACAATAGACGAACACTTTGCTGTCACTAAAGAGATACAAGAGCACTCATTTCTCAATACCCTCTGATTAATTCTAATACACATGGAGCTGGTTAATGTACAAATTGTAAGGAGTGGGTGAACACTTCTCAGCAATTCCACTCACAGCATCAACTTCGGGGCTTCGATGGAGTTGGGGAAGATGGTGGTTTCAAATCTGGGTACTGCATCCAAAAGCAAATAATAGAACAATTAAACAAACAAACACATCTGCAGTGTATATTGCTTCAGAAAAGCATGAGATACTCATGCTTCAGAAAGGTAGACACGGTTTGCAGTTACTTGTCTTTAACATGCATAAAATAATTTCTCTCAAGTCTGTTGACACATATAACCTAAAAGTATTGCAAGCTTGCAATTAGCCTATGCAAGTAATTTGAGATGATATCATTATTAACAGTGATCATATGCCATTCACAGACCAAAGAATTTGCTGTAATGAGTAGCAATCATACACTTGGGTAGGGAGAAGAGGATCTCGAGCCATCTTTCACTGGTGACACAGCCTTCGTGGACTTGCTTATGTGTCCGTTGTCGATCCTTTGCTTTTCTGCTACGGGAACATTTCCAGAAGAAGATGCAGCATTATTGCCATCTTCATTTCGCTGAACAACTCCACCATTCATCCCAGTTTCTTTTGCAGTTTTAACCTTCTTCTTGGGGTACATATGCATAGAAGGTGGCAAAAGAGTTTCCTGTGATTCCTGAGAAAGAAAAAAGATAGAATAAACAGAGAAACCTAAGTTCACTCTTAAGCAAAAAAGTTCCAACGGCTGAACTCCTTCAGCCACAGATATCTTCTATGCACTAACTGAATATTCCTTGAAACAGCCTAACAAACCTCAAAAATATCATTTCAGTCTTACTTTAGTTGGGTAGTTAGAAGTGAAAATAGGGATTAGCAGAGCTCAAAGTTCAACAAGAATTAAGTCGCACCATTCAAATTCTGCCTATATGTATAATGCTTGCACTTGTATGCTGCTGGTCCACTAAGGAAAGGGGAAAATGTGCCTCAGTATAGAAGTATAGAGTTCTCTACACAAAAAGGCTCAATCCTAATGATACACACGTCCAACCAATATATGTACTAAGGCTTTGATAAACCAGCAAATAATGGAATCATATACTTCTCGATTTGCAAAATCATTAGAAGAGATGTAGAACCCGGTGTTTCTCCCAGGACAAAAGCCTTGGTTATGTAATCGCAGACAACACTGAAAATGTAGCAAGGACAAGATTTCGAAAATAACTTACCAACCACCCTTTCGTGCCTCCAACCCCTCCCTTGATTGCATAAGTCTCTTTGAAACCATTCTTCACTAGTAACTCGGCCACTTTGATGGAAACATCATCAAAACTACCTTACAACAAGAGAAATTGATACTGAGATTACAAATACATTTAAATGAAACAGAGCAAATCAATGCTTGGTACTCTTAGACATTCATCATAGACATATCTTAATCAATTGTTTCTTTCTTGGCCAAGATGAACTCGACTTAGTACGAAGTAGCAAAATGTTTACACTTACTTTCCCAAAACACAGACAACAGTGTTTGCTGGGTCTCCGAACTTCTGCAAGACCTTCTTTACAAACCCATCTCCATCATCCTCGGAAAACTGAACCTGCACAGTATCCTTATTCACAATCTTCAAGTTGGGAGACTTCAAATACTTCAAACTCTTGCCGTCCCTAATATCCAATAGCTGAACAGTGGGGTCCTCTTTGAGTTTCCGGAATGCATTAAGAACAGAGATGAACTTATATTTTCTCAAGTACTCTTGAACTACAGGTACACCAACCAACCAAATGAACGTACAACCAGCAACGAAATATGGGTACTTGGTGAAAAACTCATCAATTGAGACCAGGATTGACTCCAAGTTTATTTTGTCTGAAACTTGATCGGAAACTGCGGCTTCGGAAGCAAAAGAAGGGAGAGTAATGGCGGTGGTTGCGATGAGCTCAGTGAGGAGAAAGGAGAGATGGGTTTTGGGTTTGTTGTGAAAGAGGTTTTTAAGGGAGGGAAAATGAGGGTGGTGGGAGTTGAATGATTGGGAGGTAATAATGGAGGTTTTGGGAAGAGAGATTGGTAGTGAAGTGAGTGGTTTCTGGGTTTTGAGGTGGGTTTGGAGTGGTGGAGAAGAACAGGAGAGGACCATGGAAAGAGACTCCATGGGAGAGTACAGGAAAGTGAGAGAGGGAGAAAGGGAGAGAGGATAAGGCCAAGAAGGCGAACGATGGTTATTGAATGGTCGGGTATGGATAGTACTGTAAAAACTACCCATCAGCACGATGGTCCAACCCGTTTATATATTTTTAGGGGATGAGGTCAAAGAAATTCTTACAATTTTGTTGTAAGATCATTGTCAATTTTGACGGTGAAAAATGGGATAAGTTTCTTTTTGAGATTGGTCGTAAGGATGTATCGAGATTTCTAAGACATTTATTGATGTTAGAGCATCTTTAATGGAGATGTCTTTTGGCTTGTATCAAATTTAAATTTGACATATGACATAGCAAAATTGACTTGTTGATTTAAATTGGGAAAAATTCACCAACAGTGTCTGGAAACTTTGGTGACTTTCACAATGATACCTGAACTCTGAATATTATCAATGTTATACCTGAACTCATTTTTTCATATCAACGTCGTACCTACGACCAATTTCCGTCACGGAACCGTTAAATTTTGCACGTGCAATGCACGTGAGTTACTTACTGAAGACAAAAAGATCGATTTACCCTCGGAAAAAATTCACCAACAGTGTCGGGAGACTTAGGGGATATTCAGAATGACACCTGAACTTATAAAGTTATCAATGTGATACCTGGACTCATTTTTTCATATCAACGTCGTACCTACGACCAATTTCCGTCACGGAGTCATTAAATTTTGCACGTGCAATGCACGTGAGTCACTTAATGAAGACAAAAATACTGATTTACCCTCAAAAGTTTTTTTTTTTCCTGTTCTTTTCTTTCTTTATTCTTCTTCTTCATCTTTTTCGATTTCTTTATTCTCTCCTTCTCTCCTTGCCAACACCACCGCTTTCGGAGAACCCACCATCGAATATGCAGGAAGAAAAATGGGGGAGAGCCACAACCACCTCCACCATTGCGCAATGACGTTGTCCTCCACTACTTCTCGATTGGGTTTGGGGATAAGGACTGCTTCTTCCTCCACCACCAGCGAAATCGTGGAGGCCCGAGGCCACATTCTAAGGGCCACCGGCTGGAAGGACCGCAACAACAAGGTCTACACCGCCAAAGGCCCCAGGGACCATCTCGTCCGACTTGCCGCCCACACCGCCATTCAATTCTACAATGCGCAAGACCGGCTCAGATACTACCGGCCCAGCAAGGCCGTCAATTGGCTCATCAAGAAAGCCAAGGCAGCAATCGACGAGCTCGACGAGCTGCCGCCGTGGAACCCAAACTCAATTTCTGTTCAGACAACATCTTCTCCGACAGTGTCGATATCCGCCGCGCAGGACAAGCAGAACACGAGCCTCCATTTCTCGATGGTGGAGGCTCCGAGTTCTTTGTCTTCTAATTGGCGAGGCACAATGGTGGGTAGCAGCGGAGTGGCGGAGCTGGTGAATCAGAACAGCTCAAATTTTCTGCAGGTGAGGATGGTGTGGAGGTCGAAGTTGTTAATCTTTGTCTGCCTACAATTGCCTCTTATCGAAGTTGGGCTAAAGGCCGAAGCTGTCGGCTAGACCGATGAAGTTGCAGGTGAGGATGGTGTGGAGATGGTGTTGCATGTCCAGAACGACCGAGAGGATGGCGGGGTGGGATTGGAGCTATGATTTAAGAGTGGAGGGCTGGCAGGGTCTGAGTTTTTGATCAATGGTGTATAATGTTGAAGAGGAAAGATCCCACAATGGAAAAGTGACAAATAAAATATAACTTATAAGTGGGTGGATCTCACCCAATTGTACCGAGGCCTTTTGTGATTAAAACCCAACACCTATCGGGTGGTTAAGTTAGGACAATATCGGTACAATGGGGGGCCACGGGCCACGCTTGTCGCTGTTTAACATGGTATCAAAGCGTGTCTCTCTCCAATTGCGTCTCCAATTGTCATGGGCCCGAATTTGGGTTCCTTATATTGCCATCGGAAAATTCCGATTGGATTGTTACCAAGTGTCCAATGTGGGTCTTGGATTGTTATATTGGCCAAGTCTCCAATATGAGACTTATGTCCCAATTTCTAATGTGGGAATTGGATTAATTAATTTCACGTGCAGACCTAGAGTTAGGCTACACGTGAGGGGACATGTTGGAGAGGAAAGATCCCACATTGGAAAAGTGACAAATAAAATATAACTTATAAGTGGGTGGATCTCACCCAATTGTACTAAGGCCTTTTGTGATTAAAACCCAACACCTATCGGGTGGTTAAGTTGGGACAATATCCGTACAATGGTGCGCCACGGGCCACGCTTGTCGTTGTTTAACATATAAAAGGGGGTCGAAGGAGAGAATGAGAGTGGTGGTGGCTAAGTCGTTGGCTGCGGCGGTAGGGATGAACTCCGAGTGAGCGGCGAAGCCTCAGTGCACCATTTCAATTTGCTGTAGGATTTGAAGTGGGGGGTGTTGTCAATTTTAATTTAGTACTCGCAAGTGCACGAATCAATTGTAGAATAGAGATGCAAGCACGAGGTCATTCCCTCAAGGACTGATTGAGACAATTTTGTTATGACAAATGTGCTATACTTAAGTGAAACAAACTGATTTTTATGATGTGATTGAGGTTTAATTAAAGAAAGGAAAACTGAAATTAAAAACAAAAATGAGCAATGAGATTTAAACTCTAAAGAGAGCAGATTATGAAGATGCTAAAGCATTGAATCCACCACCTAATACTTCTATCTGATTCTCTAGTTGATAACCATTGAATTCCTAGATATCATGCTAAAGATTTCCGTACATAAGCCTTATTGATCCCAAACATATGCCAAGTTCTTCTAACCTATGAATTCCAACTTATTGATCCTGTATAGAACTCAAGTAGCCAAACTATAATTTACTCCACTTAATGATCAGGTTCAAGAGAATGAGCAATGAGATTTAAACTCTAAAGAAAGCAGATTATGAAGATGCTAAAGCATTGAATCCACCACCTAATACTTCTATCTGATTCTCTAGTTGATAACCATTGAATTCCTAGATATCATGCTAAAGATTTCCGTACATAAGCCTTATTGATCCCAAACATATGCCAAGTTCTTCTAACCTATGAATTCCAATGAAAAACATGACTAGAATCAAAGAAAACATGAAACAAACAATGGAAGAATTGAGGAACTCCGGTCCAGCGATGGTGAGAGCTTTCTCTTCTCCTTGTTCTCTGCCGAATATGCTGTGTGTTCTGTCTCCCAACGTGCTAGGTTTTTTGCCCTGTATGTCTCTTTTCAATCCTACTTGACTTGGGCTTCTTCGGTCTTCTAGTCCAACTTGGAATAGCTTTCTTCTCTCCAAAGGAACGCAGGGTT
>BDJD01011895.1:8486-29800 GCA_002564525.1 Rosa multiflora | reverse complement strand
CCCCCCCCCCCCCCCCCCCCCCCCCCCCCCTCTCCGGAAACACTTTCCCAAAGGAAAGGAAAGTGATTCCTTTCCTTTCCAGTCAACCAAACATGGCCTAAGTGTCCAGACACCGTTGGTGAATTTTTTCCTAAAACAAACTGAGGGCAAAATGTCTTTTTTGCCCTCATTTTTGGGCTCAAGTGAGTCACACGTGCTCACAGTTGACGGAGACGTGATGCAAGCTCGCCAGCGGTACGACGATAATACGAAAAGTAAAGTCTAGGTATCACATTGATAACATTCAGGGTTCAGGTATCATTGTGAAAGTCACTAAATTATCCAGACACCGTTGGTGAATTTTTCCCATTTAAATTTGATATTGGCTAATCTTAGCTCCAACCAATATGTCAAAAATTTTGTTCAGAAAATTTTTCTTTTTTCTTGGTGAACAGTGAATTGATATTAAGAAATAGAGGGATCAAATTTGGGTTGGAGAAAGCTAATCTCTCAAAAATAGTTGTTTGACTTGCCATGTGACAAAAGACATCTTCATTGGAGATGCTCTGAGGTTGGATTCTAGATAGGAACCTATATTCTATAATCAGTGATTATGCGCTAGGATTATGAGTAGGTCATATTCTCTAATTAAGGTAGTTAAGATTTTACGTTGTCATTCTCCCTTCTTTTTTTTCTTTTTTTACAAAAATTAGCAATTAAAGCACAATGTTTAGTGACGATACAAATCTACCATTAGAGTTCACTAGTACTTGACATGAGTTTCCAAACCATGAGCATCTTCTGTTGTAATGCAACCATAGTTTTCTATACGAGAAATCCACCGTCTTCCTAACTATATAAACACGAATTATAGTACTAGACTACTAGCTGAGGTCTGTTTACGCCATCATTTGGGGCACCAAATTTCTTCTCAAAGCTGGTAATGAAATCCTCCATGCACGCCCTATAAGTCTCCATTCCATTAACATGCTTAGCTAGCTGCATACCGACATCCATCCATTTCCTTGCCGCATCAATCTGGCCAAGCCTCACAGGCACTGATGCCCTATTCCATGCAGTCATCGCTAGCCATTTTCCTTCTTCAGTCGGATACTCACTGTCCTTCAGTCCTACCATAATTCTGTAAGCTTGCTTGTACATGTTATACACAGCATCATCATCTGTATCACCTTTGTGAATGCTGGTCACAGCAATGAGCTTCCGGACAATCAGAGCCACATTTTGGTAGTCCGGAGAGGAGGAAGAGAGGAAAACTGAGAGGCATTCATTTAGAGCAAAGGTCGCTACTTCATGATTGGACTGTGGACCTTGTGAAGCAGTGAGGCCAATCTGAAGGAGGAACTTGGGATCGCAGGCCTTTGAACTAGCAAAAGTCTTCACAAGTTGTAGCTGTAATCCTGAATCATTGAGCCTTCCATATATGTCATAGGCACAAAAGGTGTAGATGAAGTATAGGTCAGGTTCAATGGTGGTAACTGGATCACCGCTAAGTTGTTTCCCTGGTAAGGTTGACTTCAGTATCTGCATCAGTACATTCAGTACAACAATGCCATCAAAGGGAGGAAGCAGATCCTTGACATGGACTAATATGAAGCATATATCGATATCTAATTCAAGCTATCCATAGTAAAGGTAATGAAAATCATAGAAATTATATAAACATGAATTGGAAAAAATCAAGTTACAGGTGCAAAATGATGAAAAAGGAGTATAGATAGAGAATTCTTACCTTCCCTGCTCTATCTAGAAGCTGTACAGCTTGTTTCACTTCACTTTCAGGCAATGTTGTCTTCTTCTGGTTTTCTGATGCTATAATTGCAGATATAGTCAGTATCAGTGCTTTGCAGACCATGTTTTCTCCTACCTGCCCATCAACCAGAAGACAATAAAATTCTGATGCCAGTCTATAGAATTCGGCACATAATTCATAATTTTTCTCAGTGCCAGTTTTCGTCCCAAGGTTCCATGAAGTCACAGCAAACCAATTCCTTTCCCGTTTTCCAACCTCCCCTGTCCCAAAAAAACAATTAGGTCCAAGCTCAGATGCCCGGTTATGAACACGCTTAACAAACTTGAGGGCTTCAAGCTCATTCCCAGGTTCTTGAGTAAGGATTGTGACCAAGGTGCGCAGAACTACGACTTCACTTGTTGGCATGGATTTTCCTGGGGCATAAAAGTTCAGCAGACTTGATAGAGCAGCAACAGCAATAGAAAGAGTACGGCAGGCAACAGCTTCATGGGCTGCAAGGGAGAGAAAGTCTGGCGCAAAATCAAGGCAGGTTGTCATTGCCTGAATCTGAGTAATAGCCCCATCCTGGTCTTTCTTCTGAAGATAAATCTTGTACTGCATAAAAACAGAGCATGAGTGAAGTTGCAAAGTACTAATAATCAGATGCCACAGCAATAATAAGCAGAAGAAGCTATGGAGGGTACCTTTAGGAAAGCTGAAGCTATGTTAGGCTCAAGCTGCAGAAACAAAGGTGCTATTAATAAGTAGAAAAACTAAATCTCCATTTGGACAAAAACTTCAACCAGTAGCTATATAATGCAAACCTTTTCAGCCTCGTTAATGTATTCTTGAGCTTGATCAAGGTGGGAAAGACCTAGGTGGCAGAGACACAAAACTCTGAAGCCCTTGGCTCGGAGAATTCGATTCTCTATGTCGAATGGAATATAAAGCATTGCTTTCTCAAACAGGTCTGCACTTGTTACATAATCCTTTAGCCGGAAATGATCAGCAGCACTGTAAAATTCAGATTACAAAACGATTGAATTGAAAGCCTAAATCAAACCGAAGCAATTTAAAGACTAAAAGCCCCAAAGTTTCACAAGCAACAGAACGCAGAACCTTACCAATTCCAAAGCACAGAATGCATTGCAGTCCTCTGCTTCGCAGCTGCCTCACCGGAGAAGAGAGCCACCACTCTATCATCAGATACAAGCTCCGACACCACCCTAGCCCTCACTTTTGATCCCTCGCTGTAACTCTCCCCAAGAACCCTGTGAGAAACCCTAACTGCAGCATCAGTGCTATACCAGGTTATAATTAGATAGTGAAAGATAAGTTCAACTTCATATGACACTGATGAAACAAGACAAACAAAATATAGATGAATTGGGAGAGGGAACAAATTACGTTATTATTCTTCGACATCCTTATGGGGCTTTGTTTCCACACTTTTCCTCCTGATCACAACTACTACATGCTAAATAGAAATTACTACTTAAGAGTATATGAAAGTTAGAAACACACCTGTGCAGTAGGAGATGCATTCCCAGGTTTGACTGGTGAAGAAGCTTTTTTTGCCTCCTTCAAGTAGGACTTTAGCAAAGGCACAGGAGAGAACTGCTCTGTCAGTTCGAATGCAAAAGCCAGGTTAACTGCATCAATTTGTCTTCCACTGTTCACTAATACTTCAATAACACCTGTAATGTACCAATAAAAAAATATATAAACACAAGCAACTAGAAGAAATATAATCATGCAAGAAGAGAAAAGGGAAAGAAAAAAAAAGTTTTCCAACTTTTATTTTTCCATGTATGCCTGGATTCATTCAAGTCATATGCATATCACATGACCTACGACCTACCCAGTCAATGCCACGAGACTAGTATTTGATGTTGCTAAACTTGTATGCAATAAATTGACGGAAATGCAGGGCCCCGTAATATAAAAGAATTGCTTAGTAACTCATCTAGAATGAAAGTAAAGGAAAGTCTCAATATCTTCCTCCTCTAACAAGATCTTCCAAGTCGGGTGCTTTATCAGAATGGTCAATGCATACTCTATATTTTCAATCCTACGCCTATGTCAATGCTTATGATAGGTCTAAACAGACAAGGAGCAATAAATAAGTGAATTCAAATTTGTAAATAAAGCAAATGTGATAAAAAGCACATGATTAATATAGAAAATCCAAACTTGTAAAAGCACTTTAGCGTTTTAGTTTAAAACAAACAGCATGATTAGATTAAGGTTGGTATAGTTAATATAAAAAACTAAATAGATTGACAATTGTCATCTAAAATGGATGTCTTCATTCTTCAGAAAATAAAAAACAAACCTGGCATTCTCTCAGTCAATCCAAGTGAACGGCAAAGGTCAGCTGTTTGGCGACGACGTGAAACCATTGGAATTAGCCTGAACAATTCTTCTTCATCAAAACCGGAAGCAATACCAAAAGTAGCTAGAAGCTGCAAAAAGGCATGAGCCTCCAGTGAGTTCCCATTGCTAGCATCCATGTCAAGAGCATCCAACTTTGGCTTCCATTCTTCAGCAATCATCTCTGCCATATCCTTAACCTCCTCTGTAATAATATCAGAAGCAGAGGCTAACTCTGGGTTTGTTAACAATATGCTCAGACACTCCATCAACATTATGCAGGTTCGACGGATACCCAACAGGTTGGAATCCTTCTTCACATCCATAGTGGGCCCTTCCAGGCGGTAAAAGTCTTCCAGAGATTCCAAAACAAAGAGGGCAGGGTTGGCCGCAGCTCTAAATGCAAGTGGAATCTCCTCCCTTATTGCAGCAAGGTTCTTTCGGTTATCTGATATAAATTTGTGGAGGCCTTCTGAGTCCATCTGTTCACAATAGTTCACTAACTGGGGATAGGACATCCCTTCTATGCTCCCATTTTCAGGACTTGTCACTTCTTCCAAGTTACTATCAGAAACCATCACATCTGGTGGTTTCTCTTCAACAGTTGGTGACCCACCTCGGCCGTCATCAGTGACAACAGAAGACTCCTCAGTCGATACCTTCCTTTGCTTCTCTCGAGCATTAGTGATGGCATATATGGCAGCATCTCTCTTCTCTTGAAGAGTTTCCAGTTGAGCTTCTTCCTTGGCGACAACAGCTGCTTGCCGCTTTTCTAGCATTCTTTGCGCTTCCACTGTCCTAGTTTCAAACTCCTTTTCTTGTCCTTCCAGCTCATGAAAACGCCTCTTTAAGGACTTCTCAAGCCCATGGAAGTGCTCTTCAAGTTCTTTCCACTTCAAGTTCAGGGTTACCGCTCGGTGACCCTCAAGTTCAGCAAATGCCTTCTGAAGCTGGTGTATCTTGGAGGTTGTAGAATCTATGAGCGTAGAAACTGAGTGTGTATCTTCCATGGTCAAAGGATCTGATAACAAAAACAAGGAGTGTCAGGCACATATATAAACTACTTGGACGGCCAAGGAAGTAGCAACATGCTAAACTTTACTCCCAAACAAAATTCCCTTTCATAATCTGAGTACACATAATTGGATTTACAAAAGATAATAAAATCTATGATATGTGTTGATGCCAACATTTTAGTACCCAAGGTTAAGCTTTTTATAAAAATTAGAAGTCCTTTCAGGCCTTAAAAGAAATATTTAACTTTGGAGGTTTGAGGATATAGCTGGACCAGATCTGAGATAACATAACCCTTAATACAAGGAAAAGTATAGCTATTTTAAGAAAATGCGAAGTGGAATGGAGAATGGTCATTTTATAGTCTTGTAAGATACAGAAACTTTTCAAATTTGGAAAAAATTGTCTCTACTTACAGCACTAAATTACCACAACTGTGAAGACTCGGACTTGCGAAAACAAACAGTTTGATATGTAAATCAAGTAAATGAGCCACACTGGAAGCGAACATGGATAACATTACTATCTTTACCTCCATAATTATTCTATTTTGTATATTATCATCAATTTTAAAAATACATCAATTGAAAGCAAAAATGGCAATCTCGAGGAGCCGTAAACCCCAATACATCAAATTGACAGAAAAAGACAACTGATTTCCAAAGAAACTGCAGCCAAAACCGGAAATATATACGACAAAAAAAACAGAAATTTGCATAAAACAAATACAGATATAGCTCACCGGTAGTTGCAGCAAGCTTCAATTAACGCAATGACGAAAACCCAATTCTCCAAGTAATGGATCCCCAAAATGTCAGATTCAGCGATAGTCAAAAACCCTAACCTGAAAAATTCAAAATCAAACAAATTAAATTCACAAATTGAAGCACAATAACACACCACCGGTTCCTTCCCGCGAAAACATTTCTTCCTTCCCCGGAAAACGAACAAATTTCGCGGGAAGAAGCCGCGGAGCGAAACGGCGCCGATCTGGAGATAATCGCAACAAAGCCGAGTTAAGGAGTGAATTGGAAGCAAAAGAAGTGAAATTACCGAAACGCTCCGATGGAATTGTGTGGAAAGTCCGGCGAGAGCCCGATCAATCCATGGCTTTACGAGTGGTGGTGGTGGTGGATGTGTGGCTGCTGCTCAGCAATCCCTACACACAGAGAGAGTGAGAGAGATGGAAAGAGGAAAGAGGAAAGAGGAAAGTTCAGACAAAGGAAGCGAGAGTGTTTTATGTCGCAGCCCTTCTTTCTTTTGCTTTTTATTGGGCACTCTCGTTTTGGCTATTTGCCCGCAAAAGGGACGTGGCCAGAGGGAGAGGGTGTGGAGAAATGAAGTGGGCTTGGGCCGCGGGAGGGTTTGTGGTGAAAAGAGGAGTGGCTGTGGAGGATATTCCACCTGCCGGGCTGCCTCGATGCGCTGGACAAGACTATGGGGGAAATCTTTATCCGAATTCTGTTCAGAAAAAAAGTAATCGTGGAGGAATTTTTGTGTTTTTTGCTGTAAGAAAATATTAAAAAAATAATCTGAATTTGTTGTGATTCTTAAGAATACTGTCCGAAATGGGGAGAATTGTTGGATTCAATGTAAACAAATAGTAATGGATTTAGTATTTTAAGTGTTTTAATCTTAGTTATTGATTTTCAATCCAATGGTAAGTGATCATTAATTTTTTTGTCAACTAGGTGATCATGTGAACATTAGATTCGTTTGGTATGTGAATTATTTCTTTTAGAAAAATGGAAACTTTATTAATAAATAAATAAATAATTACAATTTATTAGAATGACTTATTGTGATATCAACAGTACGAGATATATTCCAACAATGATTTATAATAATTAAGGCTCAGTTACTAACTTACTATTAATGACATACATGTCTGAATGGGCCTAACGGCTACGATTTCAGATCTAGTAGTCAATTAGGTCTCTGTTTGCGTTGTGCAAGTCTGCCAAGGCTATTTCTAACATAGTAGCAAGATCCCGGCCTTACGCTTGACGGCTTGTGTCGATTTGATTTTCCACGACAGATTGTGTTGGGAGTATCTCGGGGGAGTTGAGATTTTGGCCGTCCATGTTAATTGTTGTGGTGAACAATTCACGGTTGACGGTTGATGGATTGGTAGGGTTGGGCTGAGGGTTGATGGCTTCATCTGCTTGGTCTCCCACGTCTTCGCCGCTTCCGCTAGCCATGGTAGGTTGAATAAGAAACGACTCTTAGTTCAGAGATTCCTACAGGCTGCGCCAATGTTAATGCTCAGAATACCGTCATACGGTGTCGGCTTCCGATAACGTGGACAAGAGTCCAATCTTCCGATATATGTGTAGTTCATGAAATCCCGCTAGTCTATCAAGAGAAATACAACGGCGTCAAGAGGGGAGACCGCGGTTGGCAGTCTTCGCTCCTCCGATGCTAAATTTAAACAATATACTTATATTGACAAATGTAGCCGTAAATAGCTATTGAATGCGTAATCAATGAAGAGAGAGAAGTTGACCTTTTATAGATGAAGTAGTGAGTTACCTCGCTTCTTGTTTTCGATGTGGGACTGATATCCTTCAGTTTCTTGAGTTTTGGTTCTTTCTGCATAGACCACTTTGGGTGGCGCGTGTCAGCGCGTCAAGGCATATTTCGGCCTGGAGCTGGCTTGCCGATGAAGGTTGTCTTGCTGTGTTTCTGGAGATTACTCCATTGAACTTACTCCGCCAAGGTGACATGGTTAAGTATAAGTGCATATTATGGCCGGTAATTGCTATGTATATACAGTTGTGTTGCAATGGGTTAGAAATGGTGTCAACCTAATGAGAAATATGGTGTAAAGGTGATTGTGGTGGTATGAGTTTGATGGTGCTACTTTTAATTTCCTATCTTACCAGCTCGTCCACGCATTTTGAAACTCGAACTCTAACACATATGTTTAGTTAATCTAACTTAATATGCAAACCATCAATGCATAACCTTTGTTAACTGCAACTTTATAAATATTATGATTTAGTCTACTTAAGTCAAGCTAGTAAATATTGATTAACTTTTTCATTTTCAAATTTGAAGGCAAAGACGTCTAAAACATGACTAATCCATGGATCCGGATCCTCTCTTTGGCTCCCATTTGGTCCTTATTTGTCCTTGACTTTTAAGAATCCGTTTTGGATGTGGAATCTATAGATGATATTAAAAGTCAAGGACAAATAAGGACCAAAGGGAGCCAAAGAGAGGATCCGGATCCATGGATTAGTCATGTTTCAGACGTCTTTGCCTTCAAATTTGAAAATGAAAAAGTTAATCAATATTTACTAGCTTGACTTAAGTAGACTAAATCATAATATTTATAAAGTTGCAGTTAACAAAGGTTATGCATTGATGGTTTGCATATTAAGTTAGATTAACTAAACATATGTGTTAGAGTTCGAGTTTCAAAATGCGTGGACGAGCTGGTAAGATAGGAAATTAAAAGTAGCACCATCAAACTCATACCACCACAACCACCTTTACACCATATTTCTCATTAGGTTGACACCATTTCTAACCCATTGCAACACAACTGTATATACATAGCAATTACCGGCCATAATATGCACTTATACTTAACCATGTCACCTTGGCGGAGTAAGTTCAATGGAGTAATCTCCAGAAACACAGCAAGACAACCTTCATCGGCAAGCCAGCTCCAGGCCGAAATATGCCTTGACGCGCTGACACGCGCCACCCAAAGTGGTCTATGCAGAAAGAACCAAAACTCAAGAAACTGAAGGATATCAGTCCCACATCGAAAACAAGAAGCGAGGTAACTCACTACTTCATCTATAAAAGGTCAACTTCTCTCTCTTCATTGATTACGCATTCAATAGCTATTTACGGCTACATTTGTCAATATAAGTATATTGTTTAAATTTAGCATCGGAGGAGCGAAGACTGCCAACCGCGGTCTCCCCTCTTGACGCCGTTGTATTTCTCTTGATAGACTAGCGGGATTTCATGAACTACACATATATCGGAAGATTGGACTCTTGTCCACGTTATCGGAAGCCGACACCGTATGACGGTATTCTGAGCATTAACATTGGCGCAGCCTGTAGGAATCTCTGAACTAAGAGTCGTTTCTTATTCAACCTACCATGGCTAGCGGAAGCGGCGAAGACGTGGGAGACCAAGCAGATGAAGCCATCAACCCTCAGCCCAACCCTACCAATCCATCAACCGTCAACCGTGAATTGTTCACCACAACAATTAACATGGACGGCCAAAATCTCAACTCCCCCGAGATACTCCCAACACAATCTGTCGTGGAAAATCAAATCGACACAAGCCGTCAAGCGTAAGGCCGGGATCTTGCTACTATGTTAGAAATAGCCTTGGCAGACTTGCACAACGCAAACAGAGACCTAATTGACTACTAGATCTGAAATCGTAGCCGTTAGGCCCATTCAGACATGTATGTCATTAATAGCAAGTTAGTAACTGAGCCTTAATTATTATAAATCATTGTTGGAATATATCTTGTACTGTTGATATCACAATCAGTCATTCTAATAAATTGTAATTTTTTATTTATTTATTAATAAAGTTTCATTTTTCTAAAAGAAATAATTCACATACCAAACGAATCTAATGTTCACATGATCACCTAGTTGACAAAAAAATTAATGATCACTTACCATTGGATTGAAAATCAATAACTAAGATTAAAACACTTAAAATACTAAATCCATTACTATTTGTTTACATTGAATCCAACAATTCTCCCCATTTCGGACAGTATTCTTAAGAATCACAACAAATTCAGATTATTTTTTTAATATTTTCTTACAGCAAAAAACACAAAAATTCCTCCACGATTACTTTTTTCTGAACAGAATTCGGATAAAGATTTCCCCCATAGTCTTGTCCAGCGCATCGAGGCAGCCCGGCAGGTGGAATATCCTCCACAGCCACTCCTCTTTTCACCACAAACCCTCCCGCGGCCCAAGCCCACTTCATTTCTCCACACCCTCTCCACCCGTCCACGTCCCCTTTGAGGGCAAATAGCCAAAACGAGAGTGCCCAATAAAAAGCAAAAGAAAGAAGGGCTGCGACATAAAACACTCTCGCTTCCTTTGTCTGAACTTTCCTCTTTCCTCTTTCCTCTTTCTATCTCTCTCACTCTATCTGTGTGTAGGGATTGCTGAGCAGCAGCCACACATCCACCACCACCACCACTCGTAAAGCCATGGATTGATCGGGCACTCGCCGGACTTTCCACACAATTCCATCGGAGCGTTTCGGTAATTTCACTTCTTTTGCTTCCAATTCACTCCTTGACTCGGCTTTGTTGCGATTATCTCCAGATCGGCGCCGTTTCGCTCCGCGGCTTCTTCCCGCGAAATTTGTTCGTTTTCCGGGGAAGGAAGTAATGTTTTCGCGGGAAGGAACCGGTGGTGTGTTATTGTGCTTCAATTTGTGAATTTAATTTGTTTGATTTTGAATTTTTCAGGTTAGGGTTTTTGACTATCGCTGAATCTGACATTTTGGGGATCCATTACTTGGAGAATTGGGTTTTCGTCATTGCGTTAATTGAAGCTTGCTGCAACTACCGGTGAGCTATATCTGTATTTGTTTTATGCAAATTTCTGTTTTTTTTTTTTTTGTCGTATATATTTCCGGTTTTGGCTGCAGTTTCTTTGGAAATCAGTTGTCTTTTTCTGTCAATTTGATGTATTGGGGTTTACGGCTCCTCGAGATTGCCATTTTTGCTTTCAATTGATGTATTTTTAAAATTGATGATAATATACAAAATAGAATAATTATGGAGGTAAAGATAGTAATGTTATCCATGTTCGCTTCCAGTGTGGCTCATTTACTTGATTTACATATCAAACTGTTTGTTTTCGCAAGTCCGAGTCTTCACAGTTGTGGTAATTTAGTGCTGTAAGTAGAGACAATTTTTTCCAAATTTGAAAAGTTTCTGTATCTTACAAGACTATAAAATGACCATTCTCCATTCCACTTCGCATTTTCTTAAAATAGCTATACTTTTCCTTGTATTAAGGGTTATGTTATCTCAGATCTGGTCCAGCTATATCCTCAAACCTCCAAAGTTAAATATTTCTTTTAAGGCCTGAAAGGACTTCTAATTTTTATAAAAAGCTTAACCTTGGGTACTAAAATGTTGGCATCAACACATATCATAGATTTTATTATCTTTTGTAAATCCAATTATGTGTACTCAGATTATGAAAGGGAATTTTGTTTGGGAGTAAAGTTTAGCATGTTGCTACTTCCTTGGCCGTCCAAGTAGTTTATATATGTGCCTGACACTCCTTGTTTTTGTTATCAGATCCTTTGACCATGGAAGATACACACTCAGTTTCTACGCTCATAGATTCTACAACCTCCAAGATACACCAGCTTCAGAAGGCATTTGCTGAACTTGAGGGTCACCGAGCGGTAACCCTGAACTTGAAGTGGAAAGAACTTGAAGAGCACTTCCATGGGCTTGAGAAGTCCTTAAAGAGGCGTTTTCATGAGCTGGAAGGACAAGAAAAGGAGTTTGAAACTAGGACAGTGGAAGCGCAAAGAATGCTAGAAAAGCGGCAAGCAGCTGTTGTCGCCAAGGAAGAAGCTCAACTGGAAACTCTTCAAGAGAAGAGAGATGCTGCCATATATGCCATCACTAATGCTCGAGAGAAGCAAAGGAAGGTATCGACTGAGGAGTCTTCTGTTGTCACTGATGACGGCCGAGGTGGGTCACCAACTGTTGAAGAGAAACCACCAGATGTGATGGTTTCTGATAGTAACTTGGAAGAAGTGACAAGTCCTGAAAATGGGAGCATAGAAGGGATGTCCTATCCCCAGTTAGTGAACTATTGTGAACAGATGGACTCAGAAGGCCTCCACAAATTTATATCAGATAACCGAAAGAACCTTGCTGCAATAAGGGAGGAGATTCCACTTGCATTTAGAGCTGCGGCCAACCCTGCCCTCTTTGTTTTGGAATCTCTGGAAGACTTTTACCGCCTGGAAGGGCCCACTATGGATGTGAAGAAGGATTCCAACCTGTTGGGTATCCGTCGAACCTGCATAATGTTGATGGAGTGTCTGAGCATATTGTTAACAAACCCAGAGTTAGCCTCTGCTTCTGATATTATTACAGAGGAGGTTAAGGATATGGCAGAGATGATTGCTGAAGAATGGAAGCCAAAGTTGGATGCTCTTGACATGGATGCTAGCAATGGGAACTCACTGGAGGCTCATGCCTTTTTGCAGCTTCTAGCTACTTTTGGTATTGCTTCCGGTTTTGATGAAGAAGAATTGTTCAGGCTAATTCCAATGGTTTCACGTCGTCGCCAAACAGCTGACCTTTGCCGTTCACTTGGATTGACTGAGAGAATGCCAGGTTTGTTTTTTATTTTCTGAAGAATGAAGACATCCATTTTAGATGACAATTGTCAATCTATTTAGTTTTTTATATTAACTATACCAACCTTAATCTAATCATGCTGTTTGTTTTAAACTAAAACGCTAAAGTGCTTTTACAAGTTTGGATTTTCTATATTAATCATGTGCTTTTTATCACATTTGCTTTATTTACAAATTTGAATTCACTTATTTATTGCTCCTTGTCTGCTTCTCTATTTTGATCCCTCATCTCCAGCATCGCCACCGGGTCCTTGCACGGATTTGCCGGATCAAAGTCATCTGGTGTGACTCATCAAAGTCCACTACTCCCTTGTTCCTTCCCATTTTCTCAGATTCACTCCTTTGTTTTCTTATGTTCTTGATCTGTTATTTATTTATTTTATTTTATTTGAAAACTCAGAAAAATGAAAGAAAACATTAGGGGTGGTGGGTTTGAGGAGGAATTTCGGTGGTTACTTTTTTCATTCTGCAGAACAACAAATGCGTGATTAAGAATTGATCAAAGTATATGGTTTCTAGTTTAAAGATGAGAAATTAAATCCATTAGGTTCTATGTTTTTGACAGAATGATGGATTGAGAAGTATTTGACAAATTGAAAAAGAAAAGGCAAAAAACTTGAGAATAAAAATAATTAGTAGCAGCCACAAAAAGAATGGGTTTTGTAATATGATTCATGATGGGTGTAGGCTTTTGCTCAGAGAACTAGAGGTGGTAAAATTGCTAAGCGGAAGAACAAGGATGACGCTGGGTCTGGAGGTAAAATAGAGGCATGGGCAATTTTAGAATTTTCCTTTTCATGTGGGCCCCACCTGAGCTGAGTTCGCAGGCCAAGTCAGCAGTTTAACGATACCATTTAACGGAAGAGTGATGGAATGACCTATTGGACGAGATTTGATAACACATGGGTGTTTTTGATGAAATTGAAAATGCAGGGACTGAATTGATTTTGAATTCAAACCACATGGTAGTAAATATTACTTAGCCCTTAAAAAAAAAACATCTATAAATATCAAAAATTGAGATCTACTGGTTCATTTGCATAGTCAGTGCATAGAACAATTTTCCAAAAGAAAAGATAGATGGAACTGAATGCATTCTTAGATGAATCTATTACTTACTTTATAAATGACTACCTAGCGATTTTCTAGATATATAAACAAATATAAACAAATGGCCTTCTTAAACAAGAAAAATCAAGTGTATTTACTCCAAACATAGAAATATGCTCTAAGACCATGCCATCTCCAGTTGTGGGGGGCTAAAATAGCTCCCGGGCTAAATTTTAGCCCCCCATAATCACTATTCATGTAAATAGTAAGGACTATAATTTCTACCATCTCTTACCCTTAGGGCTATAATTTTAAATGCCATGTTATTTTATTGTTTTTCATTATGTATTTCTATTATATAGTATATATTTTATAACTATGCTACTATTTCCACTCATATAATTATTTTTTTGATCAAATGTTATTAATTTTTTAGATATGATTTTATCGTGCCACGTATCACGCCGTAAGTAATTATTCAGATTCTTGATTTGATTTGTTTGTGTGTTTATCCCGATGTCATTTTGCCAAGTGAGAAACAAGTAGTATTGGAGTGAGGAGGTAGAAAAAAAATATGAGTGAAGGTGAGAAATGAAAATGGGGGTGAGGAGGTATTTATAGGAATATTTGATAGATTTTTTTATTATTTTTTGTAAAAATTAACCGTTGCATTCATTCAAACAGAAAAAAAAAAAATTCCAACGGCTAGTGCATAGCTGACATCAGCCATTAATCTTAGCCATGAAAATACATCAGATTGGGTTTTCGGCTTTCACGTGGTCCCCACACAAAGCAAGCCCAAGGGCTATATATGCCCCAACCCATGGCCCTTTTAGCCCCTTCAAACATTTTTTTGTAATGGCATAGCCCCCAATTAGAGATGGAAAACCCTATTTTTTGGGCTATATCAAGCCCTTAGCCCCCCATTGGAGATGACCTAACTTTGCTCTAAAAAATAGTATCTTTTCATAGCCCCCCCCCTAAAAAAAAAAAATTAATCTGAAATAACTTTTGAATCATAGAAAAAGTCAAACTTGAAGCCCTTAGAAATTCGAAACGAAGGTAAAAAATAAAGATTTTAATATCTAAAATAGTAACTTCTACTTTTTACCTTCGTTTCAAACTTTTAGGGGCTTCAAGTTTGACATTTATGATTTATATTTTGAAGAAACGTCATTCTAAAAAATTGTAGAGGACATTAGAATGAGTCCGTAGACATGCTGCATACAAAAATTGGACTTTGTATGAAGAAGTTACAATCTGAAAAGCAAAAGTTACTATTTTGAGAACCTACTATAAATAGCATCTTCCACCTTTCCACTTTGGGAACTTTTTATTTCATTCAAACCGTACATTTCCAAATTTTGTCGGGACTAACTTGGTTACTGACCCGACTCGAAACAAAAACCCAATGGGTTTCACCGCTGTCCGGCCACTCCAGACCGCCCGACTAGTCCCATATGGAACACCTTCTCACATTGGTCATCCTTCTAGCTTTGATTTCCACCAATCACCGTCAACGAAAGTAGTTTGAAGTAGAAATAGTTGCGATAGGACCAAATTGTTGACCCGATTCGATCTTCATATTCCGACCACCTCTTGTGATGCCACCACCTAGATTTGAAGCCCTCAATTTGTTGATCATCCCTATACACACCACTTAGAAGAGTTGATGTTTTTTCGTGCTGAAATTTTTGAAGCGAATTCCAGCTAATGTAGGTCTAATTGGCCTTAACTACAGTATAGAACTTGATCCCCATTTGATGATGAATATATAGTTATAAATGTTTTGGTCCAAATCGAAATTTGGTATAATGGCGCATCGGAACACAGGCAACCGCTTGGGGATGTGTTTGGCAGTTTCTTATCTCCTGCTTTGGTGAGTTAGGTGAAGTTTAGCGTTACGAACTTGTGGGTATAAAATTTGTTACGATTAGTGTACGTTTTGAAAATGATTGGAATTTCCAAAGCTTTGAATCTTTGGGGTATTATTCGTCTCAATCCGACCATTGGATCGACACCAATTTACATTAAGGTTGTTAGAGTTATCGAGTAAACATAATCTATGAAGTTTGAATTCGTTCCGATGTAAATTCAAGCTTTCGACGAATTATCGTTTTAGGGTTTCGATCTTGTTATCATCAATTTATTTTCCATTCTCGAAATCAGTTATTCATAGTATCAATTTGTTCAAGACGACATGTAGATCGAGCTCAAGAAAAATTTGTCGGATAGCCTTTATAGCCGTAGTTCAGTGAGTGGACATTTGATTTTAAATTAAATTGCATGTAGTATTATTTTTCGAGTATTAAATTATCTTATTGATTTTTATGATGATAGTTGAGTATGAGTAATTAATCAAGATTTCATAATGCTTTCGATAGCATTGTGATAATTTTCGAGTTTTGTGAAGTATGATATTGATTTCCTCATTTCCTTTCTGAAAGTTTTCATTTAGGGCTAATTAGTGTTTAGTACCCTATGGTTTGAGTCCAATATCGATTAAATCCCTCAACTTTCAATTTCATCAAAAACACCCATGCATTACCAAATCTCATCTAATAGGTCATTCCGTCAATAATCTGTCAATTGGAGCTGTTAACTCACTGACGAGGCATGACATGTCAGATCATGTGGGCCCCACCTATCAAGCAAAATGTCAAAATTGCCCCTGCCTCTCTCCCAGCTCCAGAAGAACTTGGCTTGCCCCTGCCCAGGCCCAGGCCACAGAGAGAGAACCACCACCTCTTCTACAATGGCCGCCCCTCCGTCTCCGACCTCCGACTATCCCGAGACTCCAGATGTTCTCTATGCCTCCACCTCCAGTCTCACACCATCAAACCCAGTTCACCAATAACATTAAACTCCAACATGGACTAAAAAAGACTAAAAATTTTCACCAGAATTGACCACCTAGAATCAAATTGAATTAAAAGAAGAAGAACAGAAACCGAGACTTGCATCAAACACAGTGAAGGCAATCTCCCAAGGATAAAACAATATCTCTTTCTCTCTCTCTCGCTCTCTAATCATGAGTGCAGAATAGTGGGAGACGGCGTCGAATTCACCGGAGGAGGAGGCCATGTCTGCGGCAGCGGTGGCCACGGCATCGTCTTCATCAGAAGAGGAAGAGGTGGAGGACACTGATGAAACTCAGACCACCATCTCATCGTCGTCGTTGTCCTCTGAGGAGAACAGGCAAAATCTCCGGTTTCAGGCGGAGCTGAACCAAGTCCGTCTATTCCAGAGGGCCTTAAGACCCCTGTTTCAGACTGCCTACACCGACCGAGAGTACCCGGATGACATGTTCCTCTCCGAACACATCTGCGACGCCGGCCACTTCTGCATATCACCATGAGCTCAAGGGCCCCACTTTCCCCATATTGGTCCCTTTCCACATAATCTTAACGGCCAACTTACTCTCCCCAGCGCCACCCTTGTCCTCTTCCTCCTGCCGCACCAGATCTCACCCCTCCAGTCGCACCACCAGCCTCACCTTGTACTTTCTCGTATTCAGCCGCGGCCACGGCCGCCACTTCATCATCTTCACCACCATTCCGATTCAATTTAATCAAATCAGAAAAACCCAACCTAAATTTGGTCTAAAGATTTGGTTTTGATTTGAGAAGGAGGTCGTTATTTTGGGCATTTAGAGAGAGACACAGAGAGGGGAGAGAGAGAGAGAGAGAGAGAGAGAGAGAGAGAGATGGTGTGGGATCTGGGATAGAGGCAGGGGTAATTTTGACATTTTGCTTGATAGGTGAGGGCCACATGATCTGACATGGCATGCCTCGTCAGCGAGTTAATGGCTCCAATTGACGGAATGACCTATTAGATGAGATTTGGTAATGCATGGGTGTTTTTGATGAAATTGAAAGTTGAGAGACTGAATCGATGTTGGACTCAAACCACAGGGTACTAAACAATAATTAGCCCTTTCATTTATTTATCCAGTTATTCGAATATTGAGTTATTGAGATTTTCTTTTGAAAATGGTGATGAATTGCATCTTATGAGTATGATATTCGAGTATTTGATTTATAGTTAAATTATTGAGATTTCATGATTTATGCTTTCAAGGATTTACGATGTTGGTTAAGTTGAGATTGGGTTTGCTTTCCAGAAGCTTTTATTAATTATCAAGTTAGTTAAATTTCCCAACTATTCAGATTTTATTTCTGAGAGTTGATGAGTTATTGAGATTTTTATGATGATTTTTATCGAGTAATTTTTTTTTGGTTACATTTTTATCGAGTAATTTGAGTATTGAGTTATTGTAAAATTGTTTTTGGGAAGTGGATAAGATAAGAAAATTATGAGAATTAATGAGTTCAGATTATGTATTTTAGGAGGTAAATGATGAAAGATGATGATGTTAGCACATGCATGCATTACCTGTTTGGCGATATCCTTCAGGTAATCGTCTGGTTAGCAGTATCCTCTAGACAAAATTCTTGTCGGCAGTACTCTTCAGAATATATATTTCAGTCGGCAGTACCCACCAGTGCATCATCTGGTCATCAGTACCCTCCATATTACATGATACAGTTGGTTGGCAGTGCCCTCTAGCCATCGCCTCTGAGTATTTCGGTCGGCAATACCTTTCGATGCGTCATCTGGTCGGCAGTACCTCTAGATGGCATGAGATGGTTAATTGGCAGTACTCTCTAGTCATCGCCTCCTCTCTTAGTGTTTCGATCGGCAGTACCCCCAATGTGTCATTTGGTTGGCAGTACCCTCAGATGTCATGTGATTGCTAGTTGGCATTACCCTCTAGTCATCGCCTATTTTATCAAGTGAGTATTTTAAATGAGATGTTGAGATTTTGAGATTTTTGAAATAATTCTGAGATACTCGTATTAAACTAGTTGATACAGTATATTTTTAGATCTCAGTACCAGAGAATGATTAAAAGTATTTTCACGAGATCTTACTGCTTGCTTTGGTTTTTATTTGAGAGTAAAATTAGGAAAGCATTAAATTTTTTATTTTACCTTACTTGCAATTATTTAATTGGGTTTTTGTCCATTTACACCATTTTTAGAGATTTTTTTCCCATTTACCTCATTAAGTTTTTTTAATTCATTTTTATCCAAAACACTCTAAAGAGGTCTTCCCTAATACCCCATTAAGATTTTTTTAATTTTTTTAATACCATTTTACCCTCATCCCTTTGTTACTTAGAGAGAGAGAGAGAGAGAGTGGAAGAGAGAGAAACCATGGGGGACTTCGCCGGAGCCCCGTCACCGGCTGCCGGAATCCTGTCAACAGTTGCTGGACTGGATTATGGTCACCGGTTGCAGACCAACGGAATTTGTTGAAAATCTCACTGGAAAGTTTTTTTACCCCCAATAGACATCTATTGCCCCTTAATAGACCTGACAATAGAGGTCTATTGCCCCCCAATAGACGACTATCAGTCATGTATTGCCCCTCAATAGATGACTATCAGCTATGTATTGCCCCCCAATAAACGTCTATTGCCCTTCAATAGGACTTTCAGTAACTAACCTCCCTAAATTTAGACAAATAAAACTTTGATTACAGAAAAAAAAGAAAAAAAGGAGATTACATCAATTCAAAATGTCTATTGCCCTCCAATAGAGGGGTAATAGACGTCTATTAGGAGGCAATAGACATTCAAAACTTCTTTTTTCTTTCCTCCTGTCCCGTTACTTAAAAAAAAAAAAAACTAGAAATTGATTTGGGCACCCCAATCAATAGTCTGACCAAAACCACCGGATCGAATCACCTTAGGAGCTTGCCGCCGACCTCTCTCACCTCTCCGAACCTCCAGTCCTCGTCGGAGTAGCCACCGACTTCGCTCACCATATCCACCTCGTCGCATCGAATCGTACGGCTCCAGCACCGAAGCTCGATGTCGATTTCTTCGGACTTGAAGCTCGATGTCGCCAACCGGTACATTTTCTTGGTACTGCGAGTCACCTGACCTTGATATGAAGCTCGAGGAAGATCGACAGAGAGAGAGAGAGAGAGACGCTGGAGTCGTGTGGAGCGAGGGAGAGAGACACCGGAGTCTTCTGGGGAGAGAGAGAGACGCCGGAGTAGTCTGGAGCAAGGGAGAGAGACGACAGAGTCGTTTGGGTAGAGAGAGAGAGACACCGGAGTCATCTGGGGAGGGAGGGAGGGAGGGAGGGAGGGAGCGAGAGAGAGAGAGAGAGAGAGAGAGAGAGAGAGAGAGAGAGAGAGAGAGAGAGAGAGAGAGAGAGANNAGAGAGAGAGAGAGAGAGAAAGAGAGAGAGAGAGAGAGAGAGAGAGAGTGACAATGCTGTAATTTATTAATTAGGCTTAGGGAAAAATGGTCATTTAACGTTAAACTGTGTAGGTGGGAACGAAAATCTGTTGCTGGGGTAAGTGGGCTAATCTTTTCTTACTTTGGTGCTTTGGGTCAAGGACTGTAGACCCCGTGAAATTCCGAACGTCACCTTTTGACGGGAAAATTTTTCGCGACCTTTGTTCGGCTAAATACTTTTGGAAATAGTTTGGGCTTGGGCCTTGGGCCCGAGAATAGCGTAAGGTTAGAGTCCAAAATTTACTCTGGGCACCCAACCGACGGGTATGCTAGTGAACCTAGCCCAATAAGTTAGTCAACCTTTGACCCAAACCTCTTCCTTGATCCAACATGGTTGTAGCTCATAATGACATCTTTGCATAATTTTGAAATATACTTGTGCGTGCGTTTACGATTTTCTTATTTTACCTTTCTTAATAATTGGATAAATTTCTGCTCGCCTTACCCGAAGCTTACTCGTCAAGCACATCACCAACTTTCAAAAGCACAATTTATTTACTCCTTATGTTTTTCAAACTCAAGCAAAACTCCGACAAAACTTGTCTTGCCATTTTTCTGTCCAAAAATAAGTTTTGTGAGACCCGATCCTTATTTGGCATTGTCAACACTTTAATTTGAGTTTTCTTGTATTTACTTATTTTACTTTTATCTTCCCCATCATTTTGGTTTTTTACCACCTTATTCTTTTACCCCAAATTTATCTGCCCAAAGCTGAGCCTTCTCCTTCACACGCCAAACTCAGCTTTTCCTCTTTCCTTGTTCACGTCAGAGTTGGACAGAGAGAAAGGGAGCCTCGTTCAGCTGTTCCCCTCCACGTTTCCATCATGCAAAAGGGCAACTCCTCCAAGAACATCTCCTCAGACCTTCAAAAGAGAGAACCCAGGCCATAAATCGTCACTCACCCTTCTCTCCTCACCTTTCCTCTCGTCCCTGGACACATCAGTCTGTTTACGAGCCCAAAAACACCTAGTTAGAGACCTCCGATCAAAAAACTTTCTTCAGCAACGTTGTTCGTCTATGTCTCCTCTATTTAGCCTCAAAATTTCAGCTCCATCGGAGTCGATTTGAGTCCTGTACACCCCTCGAAGCGGAAGCTGTTCCGGAGCAAGCCTGTTCCGGATTTCTGCTTGAATTCCCTCTCTTGCTCTACCCGAATCCCCAACACCTTGCTTGAGACTGATACCAACAGTTGGTAAGATTCTTAAACTATCAAGTTCCTAATTCATTCCTCAATTTTTAGGCTCAATACGCTCAAAACAACCCACCTACATATTGAGCAGTCTCTGTTTCACTTTGCATATTCAAGATTGAGCAAACTTCTTGGCCTGCGGCTGGACTCGATCCAATCAGCTTCCTCAGCTCTCTTTCCTGTTGAAATCCTCAAGAGAAACTCACCTTTTTGATTAGTCTTTGGTGAGTATCATCTTTTCC
>BDJD01011893.1:0-22322 GCA_002564525.1 Rosa multiflora | reverse complement strand
AGAATGGACCCAGTTTAGCCGGAAAAACATAAAAGTAAATAAGCGGCGTATAATTAAGAAGAGTGATTGAATAATAGGTAACTCACGCGTAATGAGATTACTAGCCACTTGAATATTCAAGAAAATTTGGTTTTGGACTTTTCGGGTTTCTCGTGCGAAAATGTCAGGTATTGATTGTGAATCAGATTGGATCAACTTTTGGCCAAAATTTCTGTTTGAGACGCATGATACCTTTCCAGCATGGGGACGACTAGATCTTCAAGACTCACTATAGTGAGCCCTATCAGAGATTTAGGCCAAAATATATCTTCTTAATTATCCGATTCATGATTTAATATTTTTATGCTCGTTTTACATTTGTTTTAGGATTCTTTTTATTTTAGGTTCTTAGTTTCCTTTTAACTTTGGATTGTTTAGGATTTCTTGATAGATTAGATTTTAGGTCTTGGATGCCTATATAAGCACTATCATACTTTAGGGTAGCTATGGTATGTTAACATTTCTTATACATCAACTATTTTTACCCCTTTAAGGACTCATGTTACCACTTTGAGGACTAATATTACTATTTCGAGGACTCATGTGGTAATTAACCACTTTAAGGACTCATGTTACTACTTTAAGGACTAATATTACTATTTTGAGAACTTATTTTACCACTTTTAAGGCAATTGTATGCATGTCATACGTTAACACATTGTAGAATTTTCTCATACTTTATATTAGAATCAGTTTATCATATCAAATTTAATAAAAATGAGAGTTTTTTTTTCTCTCAAGTTCTCTGGTGGATTCCAGATTTATCTTTTGAGACAAGTTATGGTATTGTGATGTTTATATACACTCATTTTACATCTACTTGAACAAAAATATAATTTATATGAATCAAAATTACAACATTGAGAACAAAGTTACCATATTCTTTTGCACTATTTACATATAATTAAAACAAAATTACAACATTGACAAAAAATATGTTCAAAAACTTGTAACAATGTTGTAGGTGGTGTAATTACCATTTTTATTTTTTATTTTTTTTATAAACAAAACCCTTAGCCCACCCCACCCTTACATATGTCAATGAGAATCGAACCCATGAGGTTTACAATGTTGGAATTATAATTTACCAACAGGTCACAGCTCACCGACGGTGTAATTATCATTAATAGAACTAAGATTACACAAAATATGACTCAGGTTACCACTTTGACAATAAATTTGTTGTCACATTTGTAAATGTGTGTATGATATACATGTATATATTATAGAATTTTCCTTATCTTTTTAGGGTTTATTAGTTATAAACCCAGGTTACTTCCGACTGCGTCATTCTTATAACCCTTGTCTATACTTCAAGATGTCAATGGGATCATCAAACCTTGCAGGTGAAGAAACTCATTTAGTCCTACTTTTACTTATCAGAGTTGGTGTACGTGGCCTAAGTTGCCTGATACTCACTTGTTTGAATTTTTGTGATGCAGAATGACACTGCTTTTGGGTCCTCCAAGTTCGGGAAGACCACGCTCTTGTTAGCTTTGGCTGGAGAGCTTGATAAGGATTTTAAGGTTAAATAAAATTGAAGGGACTTTGACCAAGGTTTTTCAAGTTGTTTGTAGGTATTACTATTGGATTTTGTTACCAATGTGTTTCAGTGAAAATTCTTGGGCAGGTTTCAGGAAATGTGACTTACAATGGTCATGGCATGCACGAATTTGTACCGCAGAGAAGTGCTGCATATATCAGTCAACATGATGTTCATATTGGAGAAATGACAGTTGGAGAAACCTTGGCTTTTTCGGCAAGATGCCAAGGGGCCGCAACTCTTTATATGGTTCATTTATGGGACTGCATTTGTGTTTAGTTTCCTTTCAATTTCTGAGTAGACCACTGACTTTATTAATTGCAGAAGATAATCGATTATAATGTTGTATTTTGGGTAGAAATGCTAGAAGAGTTAAGTAGAGAGAGAAAGAAGCAATAATTAAGCTAGAAATAGATTTGGATATCTGTATGGAGGTGAGAAATGACCATTTAAAATTGACTGGAAATTATTCTATGCACCAACGGTGCAATGACCGACTTCTTAATTTCCCCAGTTTGACAGGTTTTGAAATGATCAACCCCTTACAGGCAATTGTAGGGAATAGCACCAGAAAGCCATAGGGCAGCATTTGAGACTACTTATATTATATTCTTAAGGTAACACTTTTTTTTTCCCCTGTAATGACAAAAGGATTTTAAAAAAATTATGTAAAAACCCTTTTTACATAACTGCGCTTTATTGGCCGATAATCCGTTTGTTTTGCAGATTTTGGGTTTGGATGGCTATGCAGATACCTTGTGTGAGAGCTAAGATTTTGTCCTCCATAATTCTATTAGATCTATCTTATGTACTTATTAGATCGAACAATTACCTTGTGTCAGAATTGAGAAATTCTATGCGACTTGGATACAAATTTACGCGAGCGTACGTATCATTGTCAAAATAGAGAAATATTATGCTCAAAGTTTATCGTACCACGGGGATTAGTGGCTAACCCACAATCTTTGGGTAATTGGAAGTAAAAACACTTAGCAAACAAAGAAAAGAAAAAATAAATAAATAAAAATGTTAATCTAAGGCACCAAGCCCTAGCAATGCTCGGCTTTGGTTCTCACCAAAGCCTAATCAAAACTAATAGCCTAGTGGTGGATATGCACAAATGAGTGGAAGTCAATATTTTGAGAGAGGATTTTAGATTAACAAAATATAATGAAATGTAAAGAAATAAAAATAAAAATGAAATGTAAACAATGGAAATGAGACTGTTGGGTGCTAGGGAGGTTCCTTCACCCAAATTCTATGTGTCGAAAGCTAATCTAATGTAGATGCAAATTCCTATTTTGGTGGTAGTCGTATCCAAGGCGGTTCAAGACTCAAGGACCGAAATTCCCTTTCATGGTATTCCTACTCTGGTTCAAGGGCCGTAGGAACTCACTTGGCATGAATTAGAACCGGTTCAAGGGTCATAATTCACATCAAGAGGCGTAGAGATCGAGGAATTAGACTACTAAATGACCCGCCCGTGCAATCACGCAACAGGTGTAAATCACCATGCTTATAACCCCTCGAATACGAAATTGAAGGTTTCTAGCTTAGGAATTAAAGGGGGTCAAGCCTCTAACTCCGTCCTAGGCATGCTCAAAATACACACCCTAGAGTTGATTAGACTCCTAGACATGCATTTTAACCCAACAAAAATAGATATAAGCATCCATCATATGAAAATTGCATCATTACATTAAATTAAACATCTTTTACATAATCTAATGTAGATGCATATTTCCTATTTTGGCGGTAGTCGTATCCAAGGCGGTTCAAGGCTCAAGGACCGAAATTCCCTTTCATGGTATTCCTACTCTGGTTCAAGGGCCGTAGGAACTCACTTGGCATGAATTAGAACCGGTTCAAGGGTCATAATTCACATCAAGAGGCGTAGAGATCGAGGAATTAGACTACTAAGTGACCCGCCCGTGCAATCACGCAACATGTGTAAATCACCATGCTTATAACCCCTCGAATACGAAATTGAAGGTTTCTAGCTTAGGAATTAAAGGGGGTCAAGCCTCTAACTCCGTCCTAGGCATGCTCAAAATACACACCCTAGAGTTGATTAGACTCCTAGACATGCATTTTAACCCAACAAAAATAGATATAAGCATCCATCATATGAAAATTGCATCATTACATTAAATTAAACATCTTTTACACAAAATTTGGGCTAAGGACACAACCCTAACCCCTAACAAGGAAATTACTCACAACCCATAATTATGAACATCAAATATACAAAATTCAAAGGGAAAAGAGTAGAGAAGTGTAGGAGAAGACAAGGATAGTCACAAAATAGTTAGGAAGCTAGCATGACTAGCCTTGAATTACAACCCCACAAAATACCCAAATCTTGAATCTTGTAGAGTTTGAGCCCTTGATGAATTCTTTGAAGCTTTGGATGAGTAAGTCCTTCAAATCCCTAAAATAAAACTAAAGAAAATATGGAAAAATGGTGGAGAAAGATGGAAAAGAGAGTTTGGGCTGCCTCTGTTTTGTGGTGGTGCGGCTCCTCTGTAGCTCTAGGGTTCTCTCCGTTTTGTGTAGAGAGGATGATTGGAATTTTATATCTGGGGTCGTGTCTGCTGCCTCAGAAAAAGGAATGGGAGAGGAATAGATGGATGGGATTTTAAGGGACAAAATATGATCAATGGCGTGGAATTAAGGAGAAAAGAAACATACTCTTCCTTTCTGCCACGTGTCAGTGGCTTATTGGAAAACTCAAAGGAATGATCACATGCAGCATGCTTCAATTAACCATTGGTTAATTAAGCTGCTGTTATTTAATTAATTGTATAATTATTTTATTTTCTCTTCATTTCTTTTCTCTATAACTGCATTGACCACAGTTGACCATGTCGATAATTTCGTCCACTTGTCGAAAATTCTCAATTGCTCTGATTTCGCACCAATTTCTCACGATTTCGGTAACTCCGTTTATTTCCTACAAAATAAATAAAGATAGATTAACTATATACTAATTAACTTGATGATTAGCTTAATTCTAGTATTTTAGATATAATTACACTCAAAAAAATGTGTGTAATCACTATGGTTTGAATCTTGAGAAATTTTATGGTTCGAATCTTTAGTATTCTCTTATTTATTACGTGTATCTACTATTTAAGCAGAATACCGTCACCCCATTTTTACTAAGAAACTGAAAGAAACTGAAGAAACTGAAGAAAGGGGGGAATTGAGGAAGAAACAGATGTAGAAATAGAAACGTACAAATTCCAAAATTTATCTAGATATACAAGATCTTAAATTCAAAAATATAAGACAAAATAACTTAATGCTTTTTTTATTGTTGTGTTGGATCCATAATTAATCCATAGGATTGGTGTATTCTTATACTTGTAATGTAATTATCAATGTAATTAGTATTTTTTTTATAGGTTAAATACTGTTTACTCCCTATACTTATAGGCTTAAAGAGTTTCATCGTTTCAGTGCCTGACCTTTGAATTTCACCTAAAAAGTCCATGAACCCCCAATTTCCTCCCAATTGGTCCCTGCCATCAAGTATCCGTCAAAAACTCTATTATCTTCCCCTAAAAAGTCTATTATACCCTCATTTACTTAAAAATATATATATTTCTCTTCCTCTTTTTTTTATTTATTTTTTTTTTCTTTTTACCTCTTCTATGTCAGGCTCTCTCGCCTCCTTCTGTTCATCTCCTAATCAAGATGGTTCCAATCCACAGAACTTCAAGGGGGTGAAATGAAAAAAAAGAAATAAAACAGAGAAAAAATAAATTTTTTAAAAAAAGTAAGTGAGGACATAATAGACATTTTCGACAACTTTAACAGAAAATTTTGACTGCAAGGATCAATTAGGAGGAAATTGAGAGTTCAGGGACTTTTTAGGTGAAATTCGAAGGTCAGGGACTGAAACGATGAAACCCTATAAGTATAAGGAGTAAACAGTATTTAATCTTTTTTTATATTATAGTATAGCCTGATCCTGCGTTTTTGGATTATGGATCGAGCCAAGTAGCCTCTTTTACCCATCATGTATATTGTCCTTTTCGTTCTATGTTGGAATAGAAACTGATTAGATTATTAGGCGAGATTAAAAAAGGTTTATTCGTAGCATAAGAGAAACAGCTTGCAAAGGCAAAAGGGAGCTTGACTGCAAGACCCACCCATTGAGCAAGGACGAAAGTCAGCCTTAGTGATCAGACGGTGCCGAGGGGAAGGGCTGTCGCTCAACTAATAAAAGTTACTCTAGGGATACTAGGTGCCCAAGGGGTTGCGGGTTTTTTTTTTCTACCAACTGGGGCCCTCCCTTCACCACCCCCATGGGGATGGTCTACAGGGTTCATAACTACTCCTCTTACTACATGACACTTACCTAGCCAACATTTTTAGATTAGGCTTTACCCAAACTTTTCTGGTTCATCCAAGTATTCCCCACTCGTCCGACTATTGCTGAGCAGTTTTTAGATATCAAACAGACCTCCTTAGAAGGTAATTTTAATGTGGCCGATTTCCCCTGTTTTGCAATCAGTTTCGCTACAGCACCTGGAGCAATTACTTAGAAGTACATTTTGTGCAACGGCCCTTCTTATCTGGTCGAAAAGGTTCCTATAATTCTAATCGATCTTACTTAGGTCTTCGACCCCCTCAATCACTATGAACGCCCCTGATTAGTGCAATAGGATGTGTCTATTTATCTATCTCTTGACTCGAAATTGGAGTATGTTTGAAAAAGAATCTTAGAGTGTCTAGGATTGGGCCAGGAGGGTCTCTTAATGCCTTCTTTTTTCTTCTCATCAGAGTTATTTCATAAAGACATATAATTACGAACCTTTTTATAACTTCATTCAAAAATGAAACTTTCTTTTGGAATAAATTTGAAAAAGAATTTGGATCCTTTTTTATTGTATCAAAATATCGAATCCATTTTCAAACGTCCAGTGAACTCAATACTCAATAGTAGTTCATTCACATAATTTCGTGATTGAAAAGAAAAAAAGTATCACATGACCAGATCAATCAAAATTCGGTTTTACATTTTGTCTTTTCATATCCCTAAGCTCCCTCCTTGAGATATCACATTGTTCGAGGAACCGTTGACAGAAAAAATTACTGCTCTTTAACCCCATGAGTAAATACTTCGAGTATCTACTAATAATTAAATTTGTTTCATTCAAACCTTTATTGTGATTAGCATTTGCTGCTGTAGAATAAACCAATTTTAAAATGTCACAACATGCTTGATTAAGCATGAGTTCTAGTATCATAAGTGTTTCTTCATAGGAACGTCCATGAATTTGATCAATTACTCTTCTCGCTTTGTGAGTAGAAATACATATATGTTGGCCTGAAGCGGCTCTTCTGTATATTGGTACGGCTTTTTGTTTTTTTTTTTTCCTCCGTAATTATAAGGTTCACCTCTCATTAATAAACGATAAGCATCTATATTCACTTTTATTATTTTTATTATTTATTAATTCTAATTAATAAATTATTAACACCAAGATCTATTATCATTTTTCGCATGTCCAATCTATATGCATTAGGATCCCGATTCATGGATCTCTCGGTTCGAGAAATAAAAATAAGAGGATCGAACCATTTCTTCTGACTCTTTTTCAAATTTGATAAATGTTGGTTGATCGTATATTTCATTATAGTTCTATGATTCAAAGTATCATTTCCTATTTGATCCCTTTGAATTCCAGAAAAATAGTTTTGCTTCTATTTGTAAGTTACAAACATTTTGTATTTCTTCTCTAAACATGGTGTTAATTAATCCATTATAAATTCTTTTCTGTAAAAGTAAAATGGGAATTGGTCTACTCATTTCATTTCATAGTCCCTTTATATAGGGATAGAATTACAACGGAAACATCAATTAACATCAATTACAATAATGATAGTAAATGCTGATTGTGATGTGATTGTAATTCCTTTATCTCTTCTTCGTCAATTACTTTGATAAAGGCACATAATGTGTTTTTCCTTTAACACTCCCCCTTGTGCCAAGTCAAAGACGAAATGGTGCACGAATTGTTGCCTCACTAAAAACCTTGCCAAGTAACAATAAAAATAATGTGGAACAAAAAAATACACCTTGGTCGAAGGAAAAGAGCATAATGCACCTTCTACATTTGAGGATGACATGTGTATGTTAGACTCCCCCTGACGTCTACACCTCCCCCTGATACTTACATTAATCAAGGGAGCTTGGAAAGTCTTCGCATTCCTATGTTTTTCACATATTTCTCAAATGTGGCCTTAGGCAATGATTTGGTGAACAAATCTGCCACATTCTCCTCAGACCTTACTTAATTCACTTGAATCTTGAGGGGAGTCTGTTGTTGCTGATTGTAGAAAAATTTTGGCGATAAATGTTTTGTATTATCACCCTTGATATAACCTAGTTTCATCTGATCGATGCAATCTTCATTATCTTCATAAATGCAAGTGGGTTCTTCAGTGGTAGAACTCAAACCACTAGTCCCTTGAATATGTGTAATGATAGCTCTTAACCATATACACTCACGAACCGCCTCATGTAGAACAATTATCTCTGAGTGGTTCGAGGAGGTAGCCACAAGGGTTTGCTTGGTTGATCTCCAAGATATCGCCGTGTTCCTAATGGTAAATATATAACTAGTTTGGGAATGACCTTTATGTGGGTCAGAGAGGTACCCAGCACCAACAAAACTAACCAAAACATCATTTGAGGTTTTGGTATAGTGAGTGGCGATTTCGCCATCAACATTTCTTTTAAGAAAAACCACATATTTCAATGTCACACCATTCCGTATAAAATCATGTATGTATATATATATATATATATACGTAATTATCCACTCAGGAATGACCACTAATACCAACTATAGTTCACACGTAGTAAAACCAAGAAATTCATTTTCTTATATACTTTAAATCTCATTTTCTTAAAACCATTTTCTCACACATAACAATTAATTGTGCAATAAGGAAATTCGGTTCGTAAATGAACCATATGAGATTTACTCACCTCTCACTCCCGCTGCTTCTTTTATCAACCAAATCCCAATATCTCAATCGTTCGTCCACTCAAACCATCAAGTACCTAATCAAGTGCGGTCTTAACTTAGCAAACAATTCAAAAAATAAACTTAAATGATGATCCAACGGTCGGATCCTCACCCAAGACCACACAATGTCATCGGGACAGTCATACGATCTTCATAATAAAACTCCTCACAAATCACAAATCGAACAATCGAAATCGATCGAAATTGTAAAAATCATAACTTAATCATACGATCTCCAAAATTCACATGCTATATATCGAAATGATCGTATAAACATGTAGAACATAAAAATGGGCAGAAACTACCCTTGGGGTGACCGGAAGTGGCCGGAAATGGTCACCGGAATTAGAGGCAGAGCCGCCGCCAACCACAGCCAACGGCGTCTGGTAATCATACGATCTCCAAAATTCACATGCTATATATCGAAATGATCGTATAAACATGTAGAACATAAAAATGGGCAGAAACTGCCCTTGGGGTGACCGGAAGTGGCCGGAAATGGTCACCGGAATTAGAGGCAGAGCCGCCGCCGACCACAGCCAACGGCGTCGGGGGTAGGCTACTCCTCTTCGTTTCATCGTTCTGAGAAACTTTCATAACTAGCACGAAGTCAGAAAATGAGTGGAAGTGGTCGAAAATTACCAAAACAGTCGTGTGTGGCCGGAATTTTTCCAGAAACTTAGGCTACTCCTCTTCGTTTCATCGATCTGAGAAACTTTCATAACTAGCACGAAGTCAGAAAATGAGTGGAAGTGGTCGAAAATTACCAAAACAGTCGTGTGTGGCCGGAATTTTTCCAGAAACTGATGATGCTCCGACGAACGAGAAAACCTTCACTTCAGGTGTTGTCCTTCTTGGAGCTTGATCAGGAGGTTGAGGCGTGTTCAACAAGCCAAGAAACTCGAGTTTTGGTGGCAAGTACAAGGAGAAAACAGGCTCAAACCGAAACCGTGCTCCCGCCGCCGCTACAGGCCACGAGGCAGCGCAAGGCTGCCATACGCAGCTGCGTAAGGTTGAGGCCAAGCCAAAGGAAGTGGTTTGGTGTGGTTTGGTGGCCGAAGGAGGAAGAAAAGTGCCGGAGACGAAATGCTCTGTTTCGGCTCGGGGAGAGGTGAGGTCGGCTACCCAAAATGGAAACCCTATTTCTGGCAACTTTCCATTTATATATATACCCAATTTGGCAACTTTTCCAAATGCTATAACTTCTTCATACGAACTCTGATTCTTCTACATATGCACGAACTCGTATCGACGGGCTCTACAACTTTCATGAAGGAAGTTTTCCCAAACTCCTTACGTATAAAAAGTCGACTTCGTAACCCCCCTAAAATGTGCATTTCGAATAATTGTTCGCCTGAAAATAACTTCACTCCACCCACGAACCATGAAATCGTACTAACGAACACTTTAATAATTCAAGGAAATTCCAAGACATTAATAACTTTTTTTCCGAGGTCTTACAATTTATTAATCCTTGATGTACTCAGCGTGGCAGCGTTTGCCTGCAGAAATCAAGTCCGAGACAAGGAAGGTTGGTATCTTATCTTGTAAAGTATATTTTCAATTGTTTGGGAAGTACCAGTTGTTGGTAAAATATGTTGGTCTAATTGCTATATTAATGAAAAATCAAGAAATCATTTATGCAGATAATATATATACCAGGTAAAAAGCATAAATCTAAACAATGCAAAAGAATAAAAGTTAGAAAAACCTTAAACAATATGGTCGAGTCTAGAACTTGGTTATATACCCTTAAGACGAAATTGCATCCTCATCGGTGATTAAAGGTTTCAATGGCAAACGTCTCCTATGATATAATGACATTCTTCTTGTGGTACTAGCACTCCAAACCTCAAGAATAGCAAACTTAGATTTTGTATGAACTCTCTCTTGAAAAGACTTAATTGGTTTTCAAGACACTAGGAAAAACTCTTATGTAAAAGCAGAGGAGGAAATATGAATTCAAGAAGTGTTAATCAGAATATGGTGTAGCAAGTGTTTTATAGATGTAAGGTGACTTTTGGAGGAGAGATGACTTTTCACCAAAAGTTATTTTTTGTGAACAGTCATGACTTCTCATTGCATAGTCATTTACATTATTCAACTTCACACCTTTTCACTAATTTAGTCAACCACAAATTTTGAAAAATTAAGAATTCAATATTAAATTTTTCAACACCAGCCTAGCTAATTTTTTTGGTGTCTTACAAATTGATGCATTCTTGTAGGTGTTTGTCGAGGAAGTGATGAGACTTGTGGAGTTAGATCTATTAAGGCAAACACTAGTAGGGTTGCCTAGTTAGAATAGTCTCTCAACTGAGCAAAGAAATTAAGAGGCTGACTATTGCTATTGAACTAGTGGCTAACCCCTCCATAATTTTTATGGAAAAACCAACTTTAGGCCTAGATGCAAGAGCTGCTGCGATCATTATGAGAACAATAGGAATACTGTTGACACTGGAAGAAAAATTGTGCGCACCATTCATCAGCCCAGCATTGGTATATTTGAATTTTTGATGAGGTAGATCAAAATCTTTGTAGATAAATTTACATAACTATATTGGTTTCATCTATAATACACAAGCATGCATGATACATTTAACATGTCATTGCAGTTATTCCTGCTGAAGAAAGGATGACAAGAGCTATACGTAGGGCCACTGGGGCGTCATTCTTGCCATCTAATCAAGTACTTTGAGGTATTCAGAAACCGAAAGTTTGAGATCCAGTATCTTTGTTTCTTTTGAAGGTTTTCTAATACATGCACTTCTTCTTGTAGGGAATTGAAAATGTCAGTAAGATTAAGGATGGCTACAATCCAGCAACTTAGATGTTGGAAGTGACCAGTTCTTTGAAAGATTTATAGGGATTGATTTGCTGATGTGTAAAAAAAAAGGGCTAAATTCTGATTACTACCCTATAGTTTGGATCCAAAATCAATTCAGTCCCTGAACTTCTAATTTCATTAAAAACACCCCTGCACTTTCAATTTTGATATAATAGGTCCAATTTGTTAGTTTTCCAATAATTGAAGTTATTTAACTTGTTAACGTGGCTCATATATGGCCTATGTTTTATGATGTGGTGTCGAGGTGGCTTGCATAGTCAATTTATGAGTGAGTCCTAGTATAAAATAAATAGTTTTTTTAACAAATAATCCAACTATAACTTGAACTCATAATAGAATATTAATGAATTGGACCTATTAAATCAAAATTGAAAGTGCAGGGGTGTTTTTGATGAAATTAAAAGTCCAGGGACTGAATTGATTTTGGACCTAAACCTCAGGGTAGTAACTAGTATTTAGCCCAAAAAAAAAATATGAGCTATACAGGTAGGTTTGGCAAAACCTTTCACTTGAGTATTATCCGGTGAGGAAAGTTATTCTTATTTATGGCATATATTTCAGGAGAAACAAAACACTTATTAAAGAACTGAGCACCCCTCCTCCAAGTCGTTCAAAGGACCAATTCATTTCCCTCCCCAATACTCTAAGCCATTTTTAACACAATGCATGGCTTGCTTATGGAAACAACATTGGTAGTATTGGCGCAATCCACCATACACTATGTCAGGAACACGTTCTCAAGTAAGGAATTTTTGTCACTTCCCTCAAGTCCGTGATGGCGCCTTGCTGCCCCCCATATGACAACAAGACCAACCTAGCACACCTCAGAGTAAAATGTGCTTATCACTTTAGTGTTTCGCTGCCACCCAACACTCAAAGTGGACACCAATGTATGGATGAATGTTTCAATCAACAAGACACACGAAATACGGGGAACTTGTGTTGGATCTCCATAATACACTCCTTATTGGATGTGTTTAGAGTCTCAACACACTTGGCTATTTATAGAGGGCAACCAACCCTTGAAGTTGACAACCCTAACTTCCCTAGGTACGTGAGTCGAGCACCCCACGCTTTTCTCATACGGTTGACAACCCTAACTGCCTAGGGATAAGATCGCTTAACTAGTCGATCTTGTGGTTGAACCACCTAGGTTTATCCAAAGGGAGTTACTCAAGGCAACCTCCTCCAACTTCCTTTGGATAGGAGCTAATAACCTATGCTAACCACCGCTTGCATCGCCCATGCATCAGCTTGCTTGTTCACACTTGTGTCACATACTTGCAGCTTGCTTGCTTGCTTGTCAGCATGCCATCCTCTCCCCTCGTTGTGCTCTAGCCTCCTCTGGCAGTCCCTCACACAGGCCATGAATTGCCTACTCTCAATGCATGGGCTTGCCATCAGTGCTTAGCGAGGTTAACCCTCGAGTCTCCCTCCTTGCTTACTGACCGACCAATGTTGGCTTTGCCTGCCGCGTACATGCTTGGCGAGCGAGGCTTGCACACTCGAACACTGGACTTCCTTGCCTTGTCTTCCGTGGACAACCCTTACTACCCTTCGATACTCGAGGTAGGTGCAAGACATGCCTTAACCTCGGTGCTTTCACCCCTTGCACCTTCAACGGTGTAACAAACCTCCCCCGCCTAAATTTGGCAACTCCCTCGTTGCCAACGGGGTCTGATTTGTTGACATTGCATCGCTTGTAGCGCCTTCTTGATGACCTGCATCATTTGGAACTCCTCCCAAAGCTGGTTGATGTTGGCTTATTCCCTGAGCCTTACCTCGTTACATACTTTGTCCACGAGGTTGTCCAACCTAGCCTACCTCTCCATGGCAGCAGGGTTGAACCAACTTGGTGGTCCCTCATGGATCCGCCCTAGGTGGCCTCTTGCCCCTAAGTCCCCATTGCATGCTTGGTTGCCTTCTGCTTCCAAGACTTAGTTGTCAATCCCAGAATGGACTTCCTTGCTCCTGTCACTGATCTCTATCACTTCGGGGGTCTGCCATGGGCCTTCCTCCCAAGTCTTCATTGTCATCTAGCACGATGACTTCTACTTGTGGTTGTGGCATGTTGTGAAATTTTAATAAAAACTCGCAAGCGCACGAATCGTCGTTAGTATAGTGTGCAAGTACGGGGTCGTTTCAATTGAGGATTGATAATTAATTTAAACTTTAACTCAATTAATCCAAACACAAAAATACATAAACAATCTAACTAAAGAAGATATGGTTTTGAGGTTTTCGACTAAAAAAATAATGTGAAAATTAAAGAAATCAACAAATAAACAAAATAAAGTTTATAGGTTGAAAAGCAAAGATGATAAAACCTAGGGTTTCGAAATCAACCACTAACAATTCTATTTATGTTTTAATGCAATTAGCAGATTCTTTTTGTTTCTTTTGATGACAATTTCTGTATTTAAGTCCAGGTACGACACTTAGACCATAGTTTTCCTTAAGTGTATCATTCTCTCCTTGTACGGCAGAGGTCGTATATCCTAACATGAGGTTTATCCAGGTACGGCATAAATTTAACACATACGACTCATTACGTTTCAGAAAACAAGAAAATCATGCAAACCATTACTTCTGGTACGACAATAATGTAATTCACGACTCTTAATCACAAGAAGCTAATTTGAATTATATTGCAGGTACGCCTCAAATTCATCTTCTAATTACTAGATGCAAAGCCCTAAGGTGATCAATCAAAAAACTTAAACATAAAACATCAATTCAAATAGTGACTAAGAATTCATCATAAAGAAACTATAAATTCATCAATAAAATATCAAAGTACATAAACAATCATGTTAAGGCATCATCCTAACCCTAGAAAAAGGTTTAGCAAAAGATAACTAAATAAAACATAGGAAAAACATAAAAAGAATGGAAAGGGAAAATAAGGGGAATGATGGATGAGTTGTCTCCGCTCCTTAGACTTATTCAATGTGCTCCGAGACTCGCATTCTCATGTAAATTTGTGCTCCCATATATAGGGAAGATTTCTGCTCATCTTTGGCTTCATGTTTCCTTGTAAAACATGGGTTGAAATTCCTTTCTTCATTTGGAATGGGAAGACCTTGAAATATCTCTTGTAGAAGTAGGAATAAGTTTATCATTTAATCCTCATCTTAATTAACTTCTTTGAAATATTAGGATTGACGATCTTGTGCCACGGAACTTGAGTTCTCCACGAATGGTTGTAAATTCTCGAGCAGATTTCCTGTCCGACCTATCGTCACTCAAATAATCATAACTTTCTCTAGAAGTATCGAAATTGAGATCTGTAAAATTATACAGAAAGTAGACATCTGTAGATTTTCAATGCTATAAGGTTCATTATCTGATTCGATCTAAGTAACTCTCAGTAATTCAGCGAAGTTGGGCGTTCTGCACAGATAGATTCCCAGTCTCAAATTGCACATTGCCTTTCAATCCTAGTTAGCTCATTCTAGCTTCTTTTCTTCTTTCTATGGAACAAACCTACAAAAACACTAAAAGATGTAAATGAATCATAAATAAGGAGAAGTAAACATAAAAACCAAGATTAAGAGACATAGAAATATAGGATAGTATGAGCACATCATGGCACCACATTGATCTCATCATGAAGAACAGCCCATCTCTTCCATGTGAAATCGAATGCTTCGAGTGCCTTCTTATACAGGGCATACTTTGTGATGCACTTCTTGTAGGGGGCATAGCTTACCCCTTGCCTCCGAAACAAGGCTGAGTGTAGGCTAAACTGATTGCCTAGCAAAGGACCTGCCCATAGACTTAGGCAGCGATGGACAGTAGCTATTTCGATTTCTTCCAAGGACATTGTTCCCTCCTTAAGGTCGAGGTCATGCCTCTTGATCATGTCAATGGCAGCTCCATCCTCGTGCAGCGCTGCCACGAGTGTCAGGTGCCCTCCCTGATGGATGTAGGCATCAACGAGTACTTCCAGATTGCTTGGGGGTCGGCCCCTCATACATGCCTCCTTGAGATTCCGCGACTGCAGCATTGAGCAACAACATGGTAATGGCCTGGGCTTCCATTTCTTCGTCAGAATCTGTTTCTTTGGTGGTGGTGAGGGCTGCAGTGGCTTGAATGTGTAGGCAATCTTTAGCTTTGTGGCTGCCTTGGCATAGACAGCACCTTAAATTCGGGTTACTGCTTTAGTGGGCAGTTGCAATAGTTTTTTTGAGTATAACCACCCCCAGCTGCTCTAGGATCCACTACTTCACCCTTGCCACGTGTCCAGCCCTTGTTTTTCTGATTTTCATGTCATGCATGCTTGCTGGCAGCACCCCCAGATAGGCCCAAGAGTTCTCCATGCATGTTGGACACCCCTCAATGCACGTTGGCAGCAACCTTGAAATCAGACATGCTGCTTTCTGCCACCACCAAGGCCATGACTAGATCGCGCATGTCATGCCTTTGTAGTTACGCTCTCGCCCAAGGATGTAATCCCATCAAGAAATAAAATAGCTTGTCCTCCTCAGACATATTATGCACATCAAGCATCAAAGAACATAAATGCTTACAGTATTCACTTATGGACCCTTTCATTTTGAGATTCATTAATGCTTCTTACGCCACCCACGTGGAATTGCATGGTAAGAACTGGTCTTGGAGTTCTTTCTTCAATGCCTCCCAATCCGTGATTGGAGGTCTTCCTTGATCTTCGACTCTTGTGCGCCACCATAGCTTTGCATCCCCCATAAGATACATGCTTGTCATGGCCACCTTCTCGTCGTCGTCGACATGAACAGCCTTGAAATACTGCTCCATGTCCCACAAGAAGTTTTCTAACTCCTTGGCATTCCTCGCTCCAAGGAATGACTTTGGTTCTGGTACCTTGATCTTAGGCATGCCACCTCTTGTGCTAGTCCCACCTTCATTGACGCTAGTGCGCTTTAGCAGTCCAATGTCGGCATCAAGAACCTCAACCTTTGCCTTCGCCTCTTGCTAAAGGGCTTCGATCTCATGGATGGACATCTCCATCTTTTCTTCCAACTCGTGCACGTGGCCATCAAATGCGACACGCAATTATGCCAATTCTTGCTTCAATTGTTCCACTTGAACAATTAAGCTTGCCTCAACATCTCCAATTGGCAAGCCAAGGACTTCCTATACCCTTGCCACTCTCTCCTTCAAAGTATCATTGGCCCCTACCATCCGCGACTAGATTGGGCTGCCCCCTGTCAACCGTTAACAGGTCAGGCTTACTCGACTTCCTTCCCCTCTTAGCAATCGGCTTCGCCTGCACCTTATCCTAAGGCCGGCCAATTCTTCCCCTCACCCTTAGACATTGCCCTTTGGCAACACCTATCCTTCTCAAGGTTTGGTGAACTTCTCCCTCTTAGCAATCTGCTTCGCCGCCCCTTCTCAAGGTTTGGCCACTCCCCTCGGATTTGCAACAATCTAGCGACTGTTGGAGGTGAAAATTCTGTAGAGGAGTTTGACCCAACAATTAATGCGGACTGGAGCGGGAGCTGACCTGGAACAATCGAGAAGCTTCCCTCGAGAGTTGACCTGGAGTTTGACCGTCAGCTCGAGGAGAAGGGGGGTACCTGCAGAAAAATCTCTGATGCCTAAGTCAGTACGTTTCTTAATTGTGGAGTAGAGATAATTGGAATTCGATGTTTTACCTTGACGTTGAGCAACCTATTTATAGGTGTACTTTGGCGTGGGCTGCAAGTAAACTTGCACAACAAGCCGTAGTGACTTGAGCGGCACACACCATTAAGGCCATATTCCTTCCTGTAATAACCGTCACTTATTGACAACCATGATTGCCATACTGAATGCAGCATTTATCGTCGCATTTATAGCCGCAATGAAGACTGCATTTATAACCGTATTCATGACTGGATAATCGTCATAATTGGATGTCAGAAATATTCGACTACTCCCACAATGCCCCCAAATTTTCTCTTTGGACACCTGCCCAAAGAGGAAATTTCCAAAAGCTTGGGCTTCTTCTCTGGACACCCAAACTTCTCCTTTGGACACCTATCATAGAAATCATCTCCAAAGAAGGCCCAAATTGTCCCCAGATTTCTCCACCCCAATCTCTAAGCCATTTCCAGTCACATCCAGCTCGGCCCAAGCCCAATTTTTGCTTACTTCTTCTTTTTTTTTTTTTTTTTTTTGTTTCGAAACGGGTTAGACCCGACCCGTTTCTACTACCCTACCCAGGCCCGATTTCACCCCGACCCGGATAGGTCTCCAACCCGGTTTCACCCCCATCGCCGTCGCGACCCAGCTCTGGCCCAATCAGGTGCTCCTTTTACCCGATTCTGGCACGATTCCTGCCGGATTTTTCGACCTCCTACTGCCGCAAAATTTTCTACATCTTCCTCTGATTGTTCCGTGATTTTCAACAGCCTCATCCCTATAAAGAAGACCCCTACTAGGCTGGTTCCTCACTTCCACCTCTCAACGTCGCTGGAGGCAACACAGCTCTCCTCCGACCGCCTGCTTCCTTTCCGATAGTAGGCCTGCGTAGCGACCCGCCCCGTTTCGATTGCCTGCAACTCGACCGGCCCCAGGCACGTATAGCAGCCCGACCTTGGTTCCAACCCCGTGTAGCCTAGCCTCGGATCCAACCTTGCCAACCCGATCTCGGTCGGGCAGCAGTTCCGGCCTAGTCCCTAGGTAATGTTTCGGATGAAGGAGATTCATCTGATTCGGTAAGGGAACTACCTCAATCGGTTCCTCCACCTCGGAAGGTAAGAAAATGTAAGGTCGGAGATTTCGTCGCTAGCGATGGCCCGTCTCATTCCTCTAGAGGGGAACCGATTCGAGACATGTCATCGCATTCTCCGCTGCGGAGGGTTCATTTCCCTCCGCCACCCATGCTAGATACTACCGCTCATCCATCCCCTTGAAGTGCCCATACGTCCTCGGCAACCCGATCGATCATGATGCCTCCTCCTCTACCCAAAGTTCTAGAATTAAGTTTCAGGAAACGCGACAACTCCTATGTTCTGGCAGGAGAATCCATGTTCGCCAATGGTCCGGCCGCATCAGCGGTAGCTAGTGCCTTTGCATCACTGAGGCCCAATTCAGAGCTGCCTCCTAAGAGTCCTACGGAACTTTACAATGACATGTGCGCTTTTCAGCTGGATGTGAATACCTTTTCCTTTTTTCCATTACTTTCTCCTTGACTCAAATAACTTTTGTTCTATTCATTTAGTTCTTTCCTTCCTGTACAGGTCCTCATGGCATCCCACCACTTCCTACGCAGCCTCGACGCCTTCCAATTGAAGCAACAACAACAGTTGGACGAGGCGAGTCTCCAACTCAAATCCCAGGAAGAGGAGCTTAACGAACAGATGAAAACAATGGCAGACCAAAGTCACCTCCTCGAGGACAAAGATCGTCAGATAGCGACATTGAAAGCTGACTTGGACTTAGTAACTCAGAGCAAGGAGAAGGAGTTCGAGAGAGGGGTTACTCAGATGAAGCGCGTATCAGCCAAAAATTTTCGGCTGGGGTGGAATCAAGCCCTGACCAGAGAGGAGGGCAGGTGCTACGTTGGCCCCGATGAATTTGACCATTACTACGGATTTTCCCCCATGTGCTACTCTCCCATTCGAGGCATGCTTCCTGGAGACGTTCCTTCACCTGCATCCAGTGCTTCGGAGGGCTATGGCCATGGGGATGAAGAAGTGTCCTCCACCCCTCGCTCCAAATGAATGGCTAGAGTTCATTGCATAGTGATTGACTTTTGCTTCTTTCTTTCTTTTTTTCAATTCTGTTGCTCTTGCCCTTGTTGGATTTTTCCTTTGGAACGGTCCCAACTACCAATGTTTGTAATGAGCATTAATAAAACAGTAATAGTTTTCTTTTGACACGCCTTCTTCATTAGTTCTCTACGGTTGAGTACATTTCTCTTCAATCGTTTTTGCATGGTTGGCACGATCATTCCCTCGAGGACTCGCCTCCTCGAGCATTTACCAACATGCATTAAATTATCAATCATTCACGAATCAATCATTGTATATACTAACCTTGGGGCCCTTACTCGATTGCTCCCTCAGGAGCTTGCATTTTTAAACTTTCACTTTTCTTCTCTTTGAGAATTCACCTCCTCGAGAAAAACCAATCTCCATGAGCCTTTGCTTTCTTGAGAGTTTTCGTCCTTGAGAAAGACTTGCCTCCTCAACAGTATTCCTCCTTCCGTATTCCGAATAGGAAGGTTCGCCCTCCGCACATTGCTCCTTATCATCTTCCGAGGACAGGATTGCTCCCTTTTCCCTTGGGGGTCGGTTTCAATACCACTTGCATAACCTCCATGTCCTGCAAGGACAAAATCCATCACTCCATCCGACCCCTGCCTGCAGCGAGGGTGTGGTCCATCATCCCACCCCCACCCGCGGAGAGGGTGAGGCACTCCATCCCACCCCAGCCTGCGGCGAGGGGTAAGGCACACCATCCCACCCCCGCCTGCAGCGAGGGTGTGGTCCATCATCCCACCCCCGCCTGCAGCAAGGGTGTGGTCCACATCCCACCCCCACCAGCGACGAGGGGTGAGGCACGCCATCCCACCCCCGCCTGCAGCGAGGGTGTGGTCCATCATCCCACCCTCGCCTGTAGCGAGGGTGAGGCACACCATCCCACCCCCGCCTCCAGCGAGGGTGTGGTCCACATCCCACCCCTGCCCGCGAAGAGGGGTAAGGCACGCCATCCCACCCCCGCCTGCAGCGAGGGTGTGGTCCAGAAAGTCGCTCAAGTTTAATCGAACAATAGTTTAGACATTCTCGCCACCGGCTTCCATTGCATTTCAAGATCAATTGTAAACGGAAAATCATAAGAGTAACTGCTAAATGTTGATTGGTGTTATCTGGGTTGGTGCCCGTTTGTTACTTTGAATGGAGACTTACCGGCGTCCCCTTCGATTGCAGCTACGAGCCCTTGAGGATTGGCTCGGTTATACTCATCGATCACTTTCCTCAGCACATGCTTCTTTAGGGCCCTCGAGGATTGGCTTGTACTGGTTCCTCCAGTTGTTCATCAAATCAGTGTGTCGCTTGCCCCCTCGACATGAGGTCTATTTAAGCCTTTGCTGGTGGCGTAGCCGGCGCCCGCATTTGTCACTCTATTGGTTTAGCAAACACAGTCTCTGACCTCGCCGCTGCCTCAGCCTTTGCATCTCATCATTCAGAGGCAAGTTCAGATCTTACAGTAGTTTTGAGGAAGTCTGTTTGGGGATTGGATTTTATCACCGCCAGTCCTCGGTGACAGAAATGAGACGTCTTGAGGTGCAGCTCCCGCCATCACTTTTTAGGGAAAAGTGTTTCCCACATACGGCGCCACTTGTTGGTGGTGAAAAATTTTGTAGAGAAGTTTGACCCAACAATTAATGCGGACTAGAGGAGGAGATGACCTGGGAACAATCGAGAAGCTTCCTTCGAGCATTGACCTAGAGTTTGACCATCAGTTCGAGGAGAAAAAGGGGGGGGGGGGAACCTGCAGAAAACCCTCCGATGCCTAAGTCAGTATGTTTCTTAGTAGTGGAGTAGAAATAATCGAAATGAGATGGATTACCTAGACGTCGAGCCTTCTTTATATAGGTGACGACTTACTTGGGGAACAAGACAAGTCGTCATTATTCGACGGTTTATGTCTACATTTATTTTACATACTTATGTCGATGATTATTGCTGTGATGATTTCATAACAGCCATTGCCCTTAAAGCCGCAGTAAACGCCATACTTATCGCCGCAATTACTGCCGTACTTATAGCCGCATTGAAGACCGCATTTATAACCATATTCATGACCGCATAATCGGCATAACTACATGTCGGAAATATTTGACTACTCCCACAGTGACCAGGCTTACGTATCTGCAACTACGTAATCCAACCTGGTGCTCTGATACCCGATTGTCACGGACACGTTCTCGAGTAGGGAATTTTTTTTTCACTTCCCTCAAGTTCGTGATGGCGCCTTACTGCCCCCCATATGACAACAAGACCAACCTAGCACACCTCAGAGTAAAATGTGCTTATGACTCAAGTGTTTTACTGCCACCCAACACTTAAAGTGGACACCAATGTATGGATGAATGTTTCAATCAACAAGACACCCGAAATACTGGGAAACCCCAACCCTTTATTAACTCACACTTAACAAAAGGAAGTCGTGTGGGATCTCTATAATACACTCCCTATTGGATGTGTTTAGAGTCTCAACACACTTGGCTATTTATAGAGGGTAGCCAACCCTCGGAAGTTGACAACCCCAACTTCCCTAGGTACGTGTGTCGAGCACCCCACGCTTTTCTCATACGGTTGACAACCCCAACCGCCTAGGGATAAGATCGCTTAACTAGTCGATCTTGTGGTTGACAACCCTAACCACCTAGATTTATCCAAAGGGGAGTTACTCAAGGAAACCTCCTCCAACTTCTTTTGGATAGGAGCTAATAACCTATGCTAATCGCCACTTACATTGCCCTTGCATCAGCTTGCTTGCTTGCACTTGCATCATGCACTTGCAGCTTGCTTGCTTGCTTGTCAACATGCCATCCTCGCCCCTCACTATGCGCTAGCTGCCTCTAGTAGTCCCTCACACAGGCCATGCATTGCCTACTCTCAATACATGGGCTTGCCATCATTGCTTAGCCAGGTTAACCCGTGAGTCTCCCTCATTGCCCGCTTATGGACCAATGTTGGCTTTGCCTGTTGCGTGCATGCTTGGCTAGCTAGGCATGCACACTCAAACACTGGACTTCCTTGCCTTGTCTTCCTTGGACAACCTTTGTCATGCCTTAACCTCGGTGCTTTCACCCCTTGCACCTTCAAGGGTGTAACACTAGCCTTGATGTTGGGGTTAATGTTCTGGG
>BDJD01011884.1:0-10155 GCA_002564525.1 Rosa multiflora | reverse complement strand
CTTCCGCAAGAGGAATTTTAGGTCAAATTCCTAACAAAGTGGTATCAGAGCTTAGGCTCTTAAGTGGAAAAATGAGCATAGAAGACGTTGAGAAGAGGGTTGATAAGTTCGACGGTAATGACTTTAGCCTATGGAGGTCACAAATTGAGGACTACTTGAATATGAAGAAACTTGCTAAGACTTTAGAGGGCAAGCTCCCAAAAGATATGAAGGAGGAAGAATTTGTCGAGATGGATAGGATGGCCCTTGGAGCCGTTCGACTATCGCTTTCGAATGATGTACAACTATTTGTTATCAAGGAGACTACGTAGAAGGGAATGATGGATAGTTTGTCCAACATGTATGAGAAGCCAAATGCCATTCAACAATTGTACTTGATGAGGCGGCTATTCACTTTGAAGATGGGTAAGGGTATATCTGTTCGCCAGCAAGTTGGGATAGTTGGTGATATTATCGAGCAACTAGCATCGGTGGATGTTAAATTCGACGAACACATCAAAGCTTTGGTGTTGTTGACTTCCATGCCTTCGGATTGGGATGTGACTGTGAACTCAATTTGTAGTGGAGCTGGGACTACAAAGAAGCTGAAGTTTAATGATGTGCGTGACATTCTTCTGAATGAAGAGACGCGAAGACAAAATAACCTTGAAGATCCTTCAAGTCCTGCGCTCTCTATAGAAAATAGAGGTAGAAAGTTCAACAAGAACTCAATCAACAATTGTGGAAGGTCTAAGTCTAAGGCACCTGGAAAAGGCCGAAGAGTGTCCAAATCAGGAAAGTGGTCCGATGGGTGTTGGCATTATGGGAAATCTGGACATGTCAAGAGGGACTGTAACCAGTGGAAGGAGACAATGAAGATGGCAAACACAACTGAGTGTGATTCTGATGCACTTGTACTAAGCGTTACTGAAGCACCATTGGAGTCATGGATCGTAGACTCTGGAACGTCATTTCACTCAACTTCACAACAAGAGCTCATGGTGAATTACCGACGTGGTTGATGTCGCTCTTAGCAAGCGCATAATTTAACCCTGAAATGTCATTAGTAGTATAAGTAAGTTGGGATCGTTCTATTCCGGGGATTGAGGGTACACCTGTCAATGTAAGACAATATAAACAATTAAAATAAGACAAAGTATAATATTTACACATATAAACACTATTCACGAATTTAGGGGGGTTTTAGGTTTTTGGTTTTTCGAAAATTAAAAGGAATTAAAACTAAGTATAAACAAAAACAAAAATACAAGAATGACATGTGAGAAACAGGGATTAAAACCGATTTCATGATTAAATTCGAACCAACTTCATATTGTTCTTCCAAGTCATGTGAGAGAAGTTGATCATGTGAAACATTTGAAAGCAAACGATTTCCCATATTTTACTTTTCAATGCTAATTAATCTAAATGAAAGCACATAGATTAATCCTATTAAACATGTAATCAAACCCTAGAAAGCTAGTCAATCATACATGTTCAACGCAAGAAGTTCAAGGAAAGGCTATCAACTCAAGTGTACAACTTAGTATGAATAAGTTCACCTAATTGCAATCCTCTTCAATTGAATTCGATTTTTGTCCAAAACCTTTACTACTTTGATTCAAGTTTACACAAAACAAAAAGTTGATTTCATGTTCTTGAACCTAGCACCACTCATACATAAACCCTAAAAGTTTCGAACCAATTAAGATTAACATACAAGAGATATCTATAAAGGAAATTCAATCAAACAATCACACATAAGCAACTTTAGAATCACCACATATGAAATCGGAAATCCTTTAATCCTTAATCAAATCGTAAATTTTCATATTATAAACCTTGTTCAAACATCAATGTTAACTAGAACAATATCCAACGAAATCAAACAAGGAGAATCAAAAGTGATTACAAGAAAGAAGGTTGAATTACACCGTGGATGGAGAGATGGATGAATGGTTCGAATGATGAACTAAAGAAACTTGAAAGCAAGTTTCAAAGTACACGGCTTCAAGGTGGAATGGATGATGATGCTCACGGCCTAAGCTTGCTTCTTTCTTCCTTGCTTGAAAACGCCAAAAGTTGCACTAGAGAATGGAGAGAGCTTTCGCGTGTAGAGAGAATTTTCTGAATTGTGAAGTGGTCCCTTGAGACGTCTAGGGTGCTTCTATATATAGGGAACGGCAATGCTTGGTGTCCAAGCCGTGAGTTTTCTGATTTTCTTCCAAAGAATTAAATTAATAATTCTTCATAGCTTCCACCAATGAGAAATTGCCATGTAAGCCCTAGTATGTCATCCAACCAATCATAGAACACCAAGAAGATACCCTAATATATTCTTGCCGAAATACCTTGTATATTTTCTGAATTTCTTCTTGTATTTTCGGCCAAGACATACTTAGGGTTTCTAGGAATGCATTCTTTCCATAAACTTCACCCTAGAAAATCTCTTTTTATTTCCTCTTGAATTTCACGCCACTTTCTTCTCTCCCTCTTTGGTTTTCACGGCAACACATCATTTAGGGTTAGGGTTTGCGTCACAAACCCTAATGGTATGGGCTTTGATGGGCCTTGATCCAATTTGCCGAGAATCCAAAGAGTTCTTGGGCCTCGTTGCTTCATCTTCAAGCCTTCTCATTTTCCAACGCAAAACACTTTATTTTTCCATTTCTTTTTCATGTTTGCGTTGGAAACTTGCTAGGGAAGCTCTCCTCCATTTTGTAGGATTTCCTGGTTGGACTAGGAAAGCTTGTTTCTTCATTTCTGCTCAAATGTGTGGGCCATTTTCTCTCATATTCGTTCGTCTTGATGTTCGCAAGCTCCTCTTTCCATTCGTGCGTTCATTTCCACTTTTTAGCCCGGAGGTCCTGAAAATAGAAACTAATGAGAAAAATAGAAACTTTCCTAAAATGAAAATTGGCAACTTTCCTAAACTGAAAATGGGAAACTTTCTAAGAAAGAAAAATAGAAACTACCGAAAATGGAAACTTACTAAAAAAGATAAATAGAAACTACAAATATAGAAACTTTCTACAAATAGGAACTTTCCCATTCAAAGAATGGAAACTTTCCTAAACAGGGTTTTATTAAGGAAATAACGCAAGAAATGTAGGGAAAAACAAGTAAAACGTCGCATTAAAATGCTCCTATCATAATTGACGATGATCGTCCACCAAGAGTAAATCGTGTTTTATACACGACAATCAAATATTAAAAAACATAAAATAAAAAAAACATGCTCTTCTCTCTATAGCTAAGGCAACGGAGGGTTAGGGTTTCAGCCTCGTCGGTGTGGGGCGTACGTTGTCATTGTTGACAAGATCCCTGGGTTTTTGTGAATGTCCTGGTGCCCTCCCATCATTCATGTGGGTTGGGATTATATCTATCAGCATCTTTGCATGATGGAAGAAGTTATTGGTGGTTTTGTACGAAAGATTGCACTTACGGAGGAGACGACAGTGGAGGTGGTCCTCCCCCAGAAGCGGGCGAAACAGAAACCTCAGCGGTATTTTCTTGTGGGAGAATTGCTCACAGATAAACAATACCGGATGGATTCACTTATTAGCACACTGCGCGGTCTCTGGATTCCTGATGCATCTTTGTCAGATCGATCTCGGCTGGTGGTGTGCCCACTGGATGGCAGTCGACGACTATTGTTTTCTTTCTCCTATGCCCCTGATTTGAAATGGGTGATCTCGAGGGCGCCTTGGCAATATGAAAAGTCGCTCTTTGCTGTGGCTGTAACGGATGGTTTGGTGGATCCCCTCAAGGTGTCACTGCAGACGCAGTACTTTTGGATCCGAATAAGGGGAATACCCCCACTTTACATGGATGAGGATACTGGTCATGGGATTGGTGTTGCAGTTGGCCACTATGTCCGAACAGGAAAAGATAGAAATGGTAGTTGTCTGGGCCGGTTCCTTCGTGTTCGAGTCGGGATTGACGTCGAGAGGCCTTTGCGGAAGGGGGTGTCCATTCCGGGTGCAGCATGGTCAGGACGTAACTTATTCGAGTTGGAGTATGAGAGGTTACCACATTTTTGTCTTTTTTGTGGTATAATCTCACATACTGGTTTCAGCTGTCCCCGCCGTTTGGCTGGAGATATAACGGAGCCTACGTACGATGTTCTTTTAAATGCGGAGAAGAAGGAGGAATGGTTGGCTCGACAAGAGAGGAAGAGGGCTGAGGCAAAAGGAGTTTCCGGTGGGGGAGGTACAAGGTTTGGGCTTCACCCGGCAAGGAAGGCTGGCTGGTCTATGGCTGCTCCGGAGTTTTCGACAATCGGGCTGGTCAGATCAAGGGCAGAGTGGAATGAGGAGTCAGACCGACCGGAGCCTCGGGAAGAGAGTGATATGGAGGTTGTGGAGGAGGATACAGTGGAGGGGGTTTCTCTTTTGCCCACTCCGAAAAGGCGGAGGCTGGAGCGGCAGCAGTGGCCGGAGACGACGAAGGAGTTGGGGCTCACTGAGGTGCCGATTATGGAATGCCCTAATTTGGAAGCGACGTTTTCTACGCGCTCGGTGATTGCGCAATCTCCAACGAAATCTGGGGATGTTGGTAGTCCTCCTATGATTGTGGATCGCACAGTTTCAAAATTGAAGTATAAGGTGCCTGTTCCTCATACTACGGAGTTGACGTCAGAGGGGGGGGTTAGGTCAGATGCGAATTTCTATGAGGTGGGCCGGGATGGGTCACAAACCGTGTCCACACGCAAACAGGGAGCAAAGACAAGGGCCAAAGAGAGAGAGTCTGTTGAAGCCCAAAAGAATACTCACTCAACTGGGGGCCAGAACAGGGCCAATCTGTCCCCGTCATCTCTTCGGCCTGCAGGGAATATTCTAGAAAGTTCTAAAAAATCTAGTAAGCGAGGGTTTCTGGTCCGTAAGAACCCTAATTCTGGGAATCATACATTGTCAACGAGTTCTGGACGTACTCCAAAACGTTCCTCCGTGATGGGTCCGGCTTTGACCCATCACGAACAATGAATCTCCTGTGTTAGAACTCCCAAGGGATTGGGAACCCTTGGACAGTTAGCGGACTTAAAGGGCTTGTGTCCCTAATTCATCCCAATTTTATTTTCTTATCAGAGACTAGGTGCACTGTGGCTGAAATGGTGGGGATTCATATCCAGCTGGGGTGGCAGAATGCGTTCGCGGTTCCATGTAAATTCCAGCAAAAAAAGAATGGGAAGGGTGTGAGTAGGTCCGGAGGACTCTGACCCGAAACGGTGGAGGTTCACGGGCATTTACGGTTTTCCCAAGGTTGAGGATCGTCACCGTACCTGGACATTGTTAAAAACCCTAGGCCTGCAGTGTTCTGTGCCTTGGGTTATTGGTGGAGATTTTAATGAGATTCTGTGGAATAGTGAGAAAGAAGGTGGCCCTGCTAGATGTGAACGACAGATGGAGGGGTTTCGAGAGTTTGTGGAACTCTTCTCCCTCAAAGAATTATCCTATACTGGACCCTGTTTTACTTGGAGAGGGAAACGTGGAGGCGAATGGATAAAGGTCCGACTTGATCGTTATCTTGTTACGAGTGGGTGGTCTGATTTATTCCCAGTTTCAAGAGTTCTCCATCAAAGTCCCAATGAATCTGATCACCTCCCAATAACTATGGAGGTGAGGGAGTGTAGTCCAAAACGGAGAAAGAAGCGGAAAAAAAGGTTCAGATTTGAAGAACTCTGGCTCCGAGATGAAGAGTGCAGTAAGTTTGTCGAGCAGGGTTGGAGTTGGTGGGGTGGTTCTGACCCGTTCTCTAGGGTTTGTGGGAAGATATGTGAAACTCGCCGAGTCTTACAGGATTGGAGTGAAGTGAAATTTGGGTCCCTGCGAAAGAATATCAGCGAAATTCGACACCAGTTGGGGGCATTCTACGACTCCTCCTTCTCCTCACCTCCAGAGGAAGCTAGAATCTTACTGGAGAAGAAACTTGATGAACTTCTAAAGCTTGAACAAGATTTTTGGAGTCAAAGGGCTAAAGTGTTTTGGCTAACAGAGGGAGACTTGAATACCCGTTTTTTCCATCAACGTGCAAGTAACAGGCGAAAGAAGAACAAAATTAAAGGGCTGTTTAATGACGGGGGTGTTTGGTGCACTGACGATGGTGAAATTGAGGAGATAGTATTATCTTACTATCGCACACTGTTTACGACGTCTCAGCCTCAAGGTTGTAGTGAAGTTGCTGCGTTTTTGCCTAACTTTATCTCTGATGAGATGAATGAAAAACTTGCAGGTGTTATCACTCAGGAGGAGGTTTACAAAGCTCTCAAACAAATGCATCCTGGGAAGGCTCCCGGTCCCGACGGTTTTGCACCTTGTTTTTACCAACGCTTCTGGAATATTGTTGGAAATGATGTGACTGAGGCAATCAAGTGTTTCCTGGGTTCTGATGAGATGCTGCGACAAATAAATCATACTAATGTTACTCTTGTTCCTAAAGTAAAGGAGGTTGAGCACATTCATCAGCTCCGCCCTATAAGCCTGTGTAACGTTCTCTACAAGCTGGGCTCGAAGGTACTCTCCAACAGATTGAAGCCGCTACTCCAAGAACTTATTTCCCCCTTCCAAAGTGCTTTTGTACCTGGACGATTAATTTCTGACAACTCCCTCGCTGCGTTTGAGATCTCTCACTTTCTAAAGAAACGTAGACGAGGACATGTGGGTTATGGGGCTCTGAAACTTGACATGAGTAAGGCCTATAATCAGATTGAATGGGTATTCCTGGAGCAGGTATTGACACAGCTAGGTTTCAGTCCCATTTGGACTACCTGGGTTATGAGATGTGTTCGAACAGTTTCGTATTCCTTTATTGTTAATGGTGATCCCAGAGGCCATGTTACCCCGTCTAGAGGTCTAAGACAGGGCAATTCCATATCCCCATACCTCTTTCTGTTGTGTGCTGAAGCATTATCCCGAATGATCCTGAGTGCGGAAGAAGGAAGCGTAATTCATGGTGTTAAGATATGCACTGGTGCACCCTCAATATCTCACCTACTTTTCGCATATGATTCATTTATTTTTTTCAAAGCGGAGATGGATGAATGTTTTGCCTTAAAGGAGATCTTTGGGCGGTATGAAAGAGCATCGGGCCAACTTATAAATTACCAGAAGAGTTCAGTTTCATTTAGCAAGAATGTGAAAAGAGACAAACAGAATGATCTTGCTGCAGTTTTGGAAGTGTTACGTGTGGACAAACATGACAAATATTTGGGGTTGCCTACGAAGCTGAGTTATTCAAAGACTGAGGCATTTAGTTTTCTCAATGAGAGGATTCGGAAGAGAACACAAGGATGGAGAGAAAAAACATTGAGTGCGGCGGGTAAGGAAGTTATGGTGAAGGCGGTGGTGCAGTCAATCCCAACGTATGTAATGAGTTGTTTTGAGCTTCCAAAACACCTTTGTTAGGAAATGCATCGCCTCATGGCTCGATTTTGGTAGGGTGACAAGGTTGATGACAAAAAGATTCATTGGCTAGCGTGGGAGAAGTTATGTGTTCCTAAATCTGAAGGAGGCCTAGGGTTCCGAAACATGGTTCATTTCAACCAAGCTTTACTTGCGAAGCAAGGTTGGAGGATCATTCAGTCCCCAAATTCGGTGCTTGCCAGGTTATACAAAGCTCGGTATTTTCCGCACTGTGACTTCTTGGAAGCGGAAGTAACTAAGGGTGCCTCCTTTTCTTGGAGGAATGTTATGCATGGTAAATGCTTGCTACGGCAGGGCATGAGATATAGAGTTGGAACTGGGGAACGTATTGATGCATGGCATGATCCATGGCTGACATTGCCTGTTAATTTCAAGCCTTTTTCTTCTCCTCTTGTGGGTCTTGAGGGTCGCAGGGCATGAGATATAGAGTTGGAACTGGGGAACGTATTGCTGCATGGCATGATCCATGGCTGCCATTGCCTGTTAATTTCAAGCCTTTTTCTTCCCCTCTTGTGGGTCTTGAGGGTTTAAAAGTGAGTGACTTGATTCTGGAAGATGATCATGAGTGGAATATTCCAACGTTGGAGGAACTCTTTACGCCCTTCGAAGTCGGCATTATAGCACGTATTCCTTTAAGCTTTAGAGCAGCAGAGGACAACTTGATGTGGCATTATGATAAAAGGGGTAAATATGGGGTTAGAAGTGGTTACCATGTTGCTAGGATTGAGGATGGTAGAACTGAACGTGCATCTAGCTCTTTAGGCACATATGGTATATATTCATGCAAGCTACTGGAGGGTCATTTGGGGAGCCAATATTCCCCCTAAGGTACGTGTCTTCATATGGAGGCTTTTGAAGGGGATTTTACCAACAAGATGTGCACTCTCCCAAAAGGTTAGACTCTCTGATGTTAATTGTGTTTATTGCCACCAATCTTGTGAGGATGGGCTACACTTATTTAGAGATTGTGCTGCGACCGCTTGTTTCTGGGTACATACTACTCTGGGTTTCCAAGCTAAGAATGTGGTGGATTGGGTACTGAATGTTATTGACATCCTCAATGGAAGTCAACGGTGTGCTTTCTTCATGGCACTTTGGGTACTGTGGACTGAACGCGATAATGCTTTATGGAAGGATAACTACTTCTGTGCAGCCAATGCAGCCCAATGGGCAAGCAAATTTCTTGAGGAGTACCAGCAGCTAAATATCCATAGAGGTGCGAAATCTCGGCGGGAGAAAACAAAATGGCAGAATCCTCCGAGTGGGCGACTGAAGGTGAATGTAGATGGTAGCTACCGGGCTGACTTTGGTGATGGAGGAGTGGGGGTAGTAATACGTGATGAATGTGGTGTCTGTTTGGCAGCTCTAGCACGCTACTTCCCACATGCTTCTTCCGCTTTGCATATGGAAGCAGAAGCATGTAGGGCAGGGCTTCTTTTAGCTATCCATCAGAACATGACTACTCTTGTTTTTTAGAGTGATTGCTCCCTTGTGGTTACTACTCTACAGCATGATGTGGAAGATCGATCTGAAATTGGGCGCATTATGGATGATTGTAAGTCATATTTGACGTCTTTTCACTCTTTTCAGGTTAGGCACATCTTCCGTGAAGCAAATGGTGCTGCAAATAGGTTGGCACACCTTGCTAGTTTTAATTATCTTTCTGATGTTTGGCTAGATGAGTCTCCTGTTATTATTCGGGATGTACTCTACGAGGACTTTTGTACTGATGCTCGAGGTCAAGGTATTATGTCCCCCTCGACGCGTTCTAATTCTAATATAATAAGTCAGGCGTGGGGATGAGCCTCCCAGCTTGGCTGGATTCCAAACCCCTTTCAAAAAAAAAAAAAAAGGTAATTGACTTGGATACACACTTACGCAAGCGTACGTATCATTGTCAAGATAGGGAAATATTATGCGCAAGGTTTATCGTACTACGGGGATTAGTGGCTAACCCACAATCCTTGGGTAATCGGAAATAAAGACACTTAGCACACAAAGAAAAAGAAAAAAAGGAAAATAAATAAAAAATGCTACTCTAAGGCACCAAGCCTTAGCAATGCTCGGCTTTGGTTGCACCGAAGCCTAATCAAAACTAAGACCTAGTGATGACTATTTACAATGAAGAAGGAAATGTCACCGAAAATGTAATTTGCATTTCTAACAACTAAAGTGCAAGAATTTAAATGGAGAATTTAATTAACAACTAAATTAAATAAAGCAAAGAAAAGTAAGAATAGGGATGAATCCTAACCCTAATTCAATGCTCTCGATGCCAATTTGATTTACGTGCAATTTATTAAAGATGGTAGAAGCCGTACCCAAGGCTTTTCAAGGCTCAAGGGCCGAAATTCCCTTTCATGGTATTCCTACTCCGGTTCAAGGGCCGTAGGAAATCACTTGACATGAATTAGAGCCGGTTCAAGGGTCACTAATTCACATCGATCAAGAGGCCTAGAGTTCGAGGAATTAGGCAACTAAGCTCACCATAATTGCGATCAAGCTAATCATGTAGTAAACCATGCTTGTATTTCCCACGATTATTAAATCGGGGTTCTAGCTCTAAAATCTAAGGATGTCAGCCCCTAAATTTTAATCTATACTTAATAAAACACATACCCAAGAGTTGACAATTTCTAAGCATGCATTCTAATCAATTATCACAAAACACAATCATCCAATAATTAACAAATTTCATATATAAATTAAATTAAGCATCCATTACATTAAATTTGGGCTAGGGCACACAACCCTA
>BDJD01011877.1:1494-23535 GCA_002564525.1 Rosa multiflora | reverse complement strand
CCCAATAGACGATTATCAGCCATGTATTGCCTCCTAATAGACGCATATTGGGGGGCAATAGAGGTTTATGAAACCTCGCCGGAAGTCTCCAAAGAGGTTCTTGTAGATCTCATATGGGGTCGGAGAGGTTATTGCCCCCTGAATAAACCTGTATTGCCCCCCAATAGACGTCTGTTGCCCCCCAGTAGATAGTGATTTACCCACAAACCATTTTTCCCAGAAAGCATTTACCCACAGATCATCTTCCTTATCCAAAAGCCGTCTCCCAATTTCAAAAAAAAAAAATGGCTTCCCTTATCCAAAAGTATCTACGTCGAAGCTCTCTCTTCAACTTCTTCACTTTCACTTTCATATCAATCTCACTGTATATACAGTTATACTACAAGTCCCCAATCTTGTAAAGCAAAGACCCCAAATCAAAAAGAAAAAAAGAATGAAAGAATCGAGCTCGGAAATCGTCTCCGATTCGACTCACCTTAGTCATCTAGCTTCTCTATCATCATCATCATCCCTTTTACCCCTCCCCGAGTTCTGGACTCACCAAACTCGTCGGAGACGCTATCTCTCCTGCTCCGCTTCACCGGATACGACTCTCTATCGCCGCGTCTCTCTTACAGCCGCGCGAGAATTCGGAGCCCGACCCGGAAATTTCCAAATAATCAACGAAACCTAATCTGGGAAATTAGATGTGATGGCAGCAGTGTTTGCGTTGTCGCCGGCAGAGGTCTGAGGGGGAGAGGGGTTTGCGTTGTCGCCTGACGGAGGTCGAAGTCGGAAGGAATGAGAGAGAGAATCTGAGAGTGGCAGTGGCTGTAATTTATAATTAAGTTGTATCTAAAAGTGACTTTTTGCACTAAAATGGGGTGAGTGGGAACAAAATTCTCTTGGTGGTGTAAGTGGGCTAATTTTAGTCTATTTTGGTGCTATGGGTCAAGGACCCATATTAATAAATGAGTTTTTTACTTCAACAGTGTCTGAACTCTTCGAGGACTTTTGAAATGATATCTGAACTTTCAAAGTGATCAAAGTGATACCTGAACTCTAATTTTCTTATCAACGGAATACCTACCGTCAATTTTTATCACGGAACCGTTAACTATGACCACGTGTCAGGCACGTGAGGCACAAATAAGGATTAAAAGACTAATTTACCCTCAAAAGTATTTTATTATTATTTTTTATTCTTTATTTTTTTGCTTTCTTTCTTTCTTGTTTTTCTTTTTCGGGAAAATGGTCCGTACGATACCCCGTCTTTTCCTCCTTATAACTTTTGGTACCTGACAAAAAAAAAACATCAATACGGTACCTGAGGTTCTTTGCCCGACCGAAGATTGGTACATATGGCCGTTACCTCCGTTACGGAGCTTGCCAGCTGGCAATTTTAAAAGGGCATTTTCGTCCATTTGTATATTAATTAATTTTTTTTTCCTCTTCTCTCTCTCTCTCTCTCTCTCTTCTTTTTTTTCTTTTCTTTTCTCTCTCTAACCCTCTCTCGGCTTCACCCACTCGCCGCAGTCCTACTCCGCCCTCATTCACCTCCTGCTCCGCCGCTCTCTCTCTCTGTTCTTTTTTTTCTTTTCTTTTCTCTCTCTAACCCTCTCTCGGCTTCACCCACTCGCCGCAGTCCTTCTCCGCCCTCATTCACCTCTTGCTCCGCCGCCGATTGCTCGCTCTGGCTTCTAGGGTTTTTGACACCATGGTACGCCAATTCGGTACTCAATTTAACATTTCTGCTGTTTTTACAGAGAATTTTAGTAGCTACGGTTCAAATTTGAGTTATGTTGGTGGTTTTCTGATTGAGAATTTTTGCCGAAATGGGGAGTTGGATTCTGCTGTTAAGGCATTGGTTTGTATGTGTGCATTGGGTGCTTCGGTGCCGCCTTTTGCTGTGTGTAGAATTTTGAGTGATTGTGTTGATACGAATCGTGTACATGTGATTCTTGATATATATGGAAAATTGTGTGGACAAGGTTTTGGTGTTTACGAGTTTGTTATGTCAAGGCTTTTGGGCAAAGGTGAAGTTGAAATGGGATTGAATTTTCATTCAGCAGTGATGGATAGAGGTTTTGTGCTTGATGTAGTTGCTTGAAACAAGATTTTGAAGCTTCTTTGTAGAGAAAATCAGAGAGGAGTGGAGGATTTCTTTGATGTGTTACTATGGGTTGGTCCGGAGTCGAATGTGGTGACTTTTAGCACCATGATTAACACGTACTGTAAAGATCGGAGGTTGGAAGAGGCAATTAAGCTTTATGAGGTTATGAAAGAGAAGGGTATCAGTCCGGACTTGGTTGTGTATAGCATTCTTATTGACGGTCTCTTTAAGGCAGGGAAGTTGGAGGAGGGGCATCGACTTTTTTCTGTTGCATTAGATCGATAGTGGGATTAAGTTGGATGTAGTCATCTTCAGTTCTGTTATGGATGCATATGTAAGAACTAGAAATTTGGAAAAGCTAGTGGAGGTGTACAGAAGGATGTATAACGAAGGGATCTCACAGAACACTGTTAGTTGCAGTGTTCTTATAAATGGCTTGTGTTATAAGTTTTGTTTCTTTGTAGTTTTTGCTATGGAAAATGGATTTGATTTGTGTTATTGTGGAAATGGTGAACTGCAGGAGTCGATGGGCAGCCATGGGAGTGGAGAAAAGGAAGAAGGAGAACAGAGGAGGAAGAATTGAAGAAGGAGAACAGAAATTAGGAAAAAAGAAAAGAAAAAAAAGAACAGAGAGAGAGAAGAGGAAAAAAAAATTAATTAATATACGAATGGACGAAAATGCCCTTTTAAAATTGCCAGCTGGCAAGCTCCGTAACAGAGATAACGACCATATGTACCAATCTTCGGTCCGGCAAAGAACCTCAGGTACCGTATTGATGTTTTTTTTTGTCAGGTACCAAAAGTTATAAGGAGGAAAAGACGGGGTACTGTACGGACCATTTTCCCTTCTTTTTCAGCTTCTTCTTACCTCTGCTTTCTTTCAGCTTCTTCGTCAGCGACCCGAAGGTCCTCCAAGTCGGGTTCTTCGCCGCCCCGGAGCCCATCGCCTCCTCCCCTCCCATCTCCAACATTTCCCCCTCTGGCAACTCTCTCTCCCCCGTCATGATCCCCCCGCCACGTCACTCCTCCGACGCCGCCCATCCCGTTCTCTTCTCTCCCGTTCCCCCCACCTCCTCCGGCCGCCACGACTCCCTCGCCTCCTCTGACCTCTTCCCCGCCTCCTCCCCCACAGCCTCCACTTCCTACGCCGACGCCAATTAATGTGCAGGAACTAAACGCAGAAGAAAAAAGAAGATTAATCTGATGTTGATATGTGTTAATTTGATGGGATTAATCTTATGTTGATTTGATGGAGATTGGGGATCGGAGGAAGAAAAAAGAAAAAAGATGAAGCAGAATTGCAGGAACTAAATGCAGAAGAAGAAGAAAGGTCGGGGAGAGAGAGAGAGAGGATGGAGATTAGGGATCGGAGGAAGAAAAAAGAAAAAAGATGAAGCAGAATTGCAGGAACTAAATGCAGAAGAAGAGAGGTTGGGGGTTCGAATCTCATGTCTTCCAAGATTATATATTTTGTTTAATTATTCAGTATCTCCTTAAATGAGTATAAATATAAATTTTGGAGGTTGTATATCGAGGACAGTTCGTGCTTCAATGGTGGGGAGGAGAGAGGTTGGGGGTTCGAATCTCATGTCTTCCAAAGGTTAATATATTTTGTTTAATTATTTAGTATCGCCTAAAAAGAGTATAAATATAAAGTTTGGAGATATCATACCAAGGACAGTTTGTGCTCCAGTGGTGGGGAGTGGAGTTGTTGTGAAAGAGGTTGGGAGTTCAAACCTCATGTCTTCCAAGGAGGGAATTGAGAGGAATTGAGTTTTTGATTTACTTTTAAGGGGAATTAGGAGAAAAAGTCTGTTTTGCCCTTATTTTTTTGATCACGTGGGCCTCACGTGCCTCCAGATAACGGTTCCGTGATAAAAATTAACGGTAGGTATTCCGTTGACAAGAAAATTAGAGTTCAGGTATCATTTCAAAATTCCTCGAAGAGTTCAGACACTGTTGAAGTAAAAAACCCTTAATAAATAGCTTAAATTGATGGTGCTGGTGTTATTCACACCACTAAAAATGAATCTATACAATTTTGTTAAAGGATGCATAATGAATAAGTTAAATTTAAAGAAATTAATAACATTAGCACTTTTATGGTTTGTGAATAAAATTTTCATCGATCTAGACTAGAAACTGTTGACATGCTATATATTTCCCAGAGTGAAGAGGTTAGTTCCAGGTATGTGGAGAAGTTACTGTGCGCACCCGCGCGTTGGTGTGGGGTGGAGAAACAAAATTCTTATTATTTATATACTCATCAATGTGCGGAAATGTTTCTATTTTTCTTCTAAATTTGGGACATGATATGTATTTTTTTTACTTTTCTTTTTTGTTAATAAAATACTAAACAGTAAATAAACAATTAACTACACAGCAAATAGAAAACAGATTTTCTAATAAAAAGAAAAAAAGGTAGCTTTGTTCCACTTTTGTGGTCAATGAAATTCTTCAACTTTCACTCGATCTTAATCCCTAAACTGCTTTAAGCATCTCACCCATTTTGGAGTGTTGTACCCAAAGACAAGGATTGCAAGGTTGTTGATTTTGGAGGTCTTCTTTTTTCTTATTATTGCACATTAGTTCTAGGTTTAATAATTGGAGCCATGATAGCCTTTACATGTTTTTCTATAGAAAGTACTCGGTCAGAGATACAACCAAGATCTAATCCAATCCTCGCATATAAGCCCTTAAGCCAAAAAGCTCAAAACAAAGGAGGACAAACTTTTGAATTGATTTTGGTTAATCTCGACTCTATTCAGAATTCAAATAATTAATTTTCAGCACTGAAGGCTATTTCTAGATTCACTAATTTGATCCTCTCTTCCTTCTTCTTCATGTTTTGCATACATGCTCTAAATGTGTAATAATCTTGCAAAAAAAAAAAAAAAGGTTTTTCACTTAAGAGAGTTGGATGTTTCAATATATAAGAAGGTATCTTACAATTTTAGTTTTGCAACTACAGTATCTTCATTTTTACGAGCCCCTTAAAAGCACAAGTCAATTGGCTTTCGTATTTTTATTTTGAAAAAATAAAAACTAAAAAGGAGGGAATTGGTAAAATTTTCCACCTTCTATGGTTAATGACAATTTTTTTTCTTTATGTTTTATCGCATTTGTTAGATTGTTTCTCTCCGCAAATTAGTAAGCCATGTGTATTATAGGAAGTTCAAAAATTTAATTAACCATTCTAAGGAATTTGCTTTATATATTGTCAAATAATTAATAAATGAACATTTGACATTCTATACCATCCTATTGTCCCATAGATTCAAGGGTAGAGAAGTCAAATTGAAAGAGATTGGGTTAAGAAACATACCTTTTGTAGCGCTTTCACGAATAGATATTGGACCATAGATTTTGCAGTCTCATAACTGCTAACAGAATCGTATAGAATTTTCAAACTCACTGGAGCATCTATGTATTTCTCCACTAGATTAGATTTTTTAATATCTTTTCTAATTGTTGTCTTTAAATCCTCGGGGAGACCATTACTTGACATCCACATTTTCATTTCTCGATACTTCTTATTAATTCTTGATCGTCTTAATTCCTCAGCTTTCTCTTCAATCTTCACTGACTTTGTCGTGTCCAACTGTATGTATGTCTGTCAACCAAAGAAATAAATTTAAGAACTCATTTCAAAATTTATATAAAGAAACAGAGGAAGGGTTTAGGAATTAGTTAGCACTAGATTAGTCTAGGAGTTCGATTTCCCTTCAATGTAACAAAAATATATATAAGAAAAGAGTCATAATGTTAACGAAGGTCAACTTAATTTTGGATAATAAATCATAGAATAGGAATTAGTTAGCATTAGATTAGATTAGGAGTTCGATCTCCCTTCAATGTAATAAAAAAAATATAAGAAAAGAGTCATAATGTTAATGAAGGTCAACTTAATTTTGGATAATATATTATAGAAAATATGATAGATAAGTTGTTGGACAGAATTTAAAAAAATAAAAAAATCCTATGTGGCAGCTGAATCACTAGACTACAATGAGCAAAAAAAATTTATCCGACTCATCCAATAATAACTTTAGCAAAAAATTTAAATGGAAGGGGCTGGGAATTGGGATAGTACTAGAGTAGAGACTAGGAATTCAATTTCCCTCCGATGAAAAAAAAAAACAAAAAAAGGGAGATCTATATAAGAAAAGCATCATAATGTTAATTAAGGTCCATTTAATTTTGGATTATAAATTTTGAGAAAGTAAAAATTATATGTGGTACCTGAGTCCCTAGACTACAATGAGCGAAAAAAATTTATCCAACTCATCCAATAATAACTTTAGACAAAAATTTAAATGGAAGGGGCTGGGAATTGGGATAGTACTAGACTAGACTAGAAGTTCGATTTCCCTATGATGTAAAAAAAAAAAAAGAGAGAGAGAGAGAGAGAGAGAGAGATCTATATAAGAAAAGCATCATAATGTTAATTAAGGTCCATTTAATTTTGGATAGTAAATTTTGAAAAAGAAATAATTATATGTGATAGCTGAGTCCCTAGACTATAATGAGAAAAAAAATTCATCCGACTTATCCAATAATAACTTCAGCCTCGAATGCAAAACACACACGCACGCACGCACACACTCACACACCCATACAGGGCCCTTCCAGTGAGATATCTTTTTTTTTTTTTGCTATTTTAAGGAATCACTCATTAGACTCACTTTTCGATCACATATTCACATCTTAACCATTCAGTTTTTATGTATATATGAGTAGATCATCTTTGCTAATTTTCAGCCAAATTGATAATCATTAAAGTATTTATAACTGCGATTTACAATTATGAACACGAATGGTTCAAGTTGGACAGATTCGGTTCATCCATTAATTTAATCTAGTTCGATACCTTAAGAATTATCAATTTGGCTGAAAATTAGCAGGAATGATTTATATATTATGACCTAAAAATTGAATAGTTGAGATGTCGAAATATAATCGAAAAGTGGATCTACTGAGCGATCCCTAAAATGGAAAAAAAAAAAAAAGATCCCTCACTAGAAGAACCTTGTGTGTGTGTCACTGTGTTTGTACTAGCTTTCTCCATACATGCTCTGCTTGTCAGCTTGTGTTTCGGTTGTTTTTTTTTTTTTTTTTTTGAAAATATTGAAAAAGAAAAGAATTGAATAAAACAATTATTGCAGAGAGAGATAGTGGGAGAAAAAAATGGGTTGTGGGATAATTTTTTTTTATTTTTTAAGAAAAAACTATTTTATAATTGTCATATTTGCCCTTATAATTTAATTTATTATCAAAGTATTTTAATCTTTTAGAGTTTATTTCTGTCAAAATTTTGACTAACAAAACATTTTCTCTTAATAATAGTGTACATAAGCAAAAAAAAAATCCTTCATAATTTACAAATTTGTGTAACTAGAAATTAATGCTTAGAGCGACTCCAACAGCTTCCCTATATATTGTATTTTCTCTATTATACACAAAAATAACATTTTTTTTTTGCTCCAATAGCTTCTGTATACCTATCCCAATTTATAACAAACTCTAAAATTATAGGAAATAATCTTTACAAAAGTTTTTACTCTTTTTTCTCCTCTCTTTAAATCATGTTTATTTATATCATTCATAATTTAATTATATTTAATCATGACATAAATTATAGAGAATATGATAAAGAAGCTGTTGGAATTACGGAAGCAAAATTATGGAGATTTTAACTTTTAAATTAAAATAATAAAATTTTTATAAAGAAGTTGTTGGAGATTTAAGTACGTACTGAGAAGTTAGCAAGTAAATGATTTATCTATTAAATTTTTACACATAATTGAATTTCTAGATGCCCTTGTAGGGATTCATTACCAACCTGCACATTTCCAATGAGATACAAAAATAGAAGCAAGCCAATTAGACCAATAAGAATTGCAAAACAGTTCTCCCAGACATAACTACTTGTTTCGAGATTTGTGCCAAAATTACTGCAGAAATTCATCAAACAAGTTAAGATAATATTGCTAGAGCCATAATTTGATAAGAAATCCTATAAAAATAAGCATTCTCTTTGTGCATCACAGAACTTAAGCATATCAATTAGGAGTGATTAAGATAAAGAAACTAATATGAAGATAATAGGTATACCACCTTAAATTTCTGATGCCCCACCAGAATGAGTAAAAGAACTTCCTGGGAAAATCTATTGATCCCGTGTTACCAGATTGAAGGATATCAAGATATATTCCAAAATCAAATACGGCAGCATTCGGTGAACTTATAGGGCACAATTCATTTAGAAGTGATATATTTTTTGGAGTACTGTCACCGCATTCATAAGTAGATATGCATCCAATATCATTTCTACAAGTTTGGTGCCAACATGATGTCTCTCGTTGAATGGAAAAAAAGTACCAAAAAGATGCAAGTACCTGTAAGACCAATATATTAGATACTGACCTATAAGACCAATGATTTAGATAATGTACTCTACGTCAATAACAAGATCGAATAACAAAAGAGAAGAGAGTACCAAAGATAAATCACCATGAAAGAGCATAACCTGATCGAATAACAAAAGGGAAATAAATCACCATGAAAAAGCATGCATGTACTTCGAAAAATCCAAAGGGTGCCCTTCATACAGTTCAATGCTAACTGAGACTCGAGACCATTTGGTTTAGTTTAGTTGCGTGAAGAAAAAACTAGAAAATAAAACTTTCTAAAGGGAGGAAGGGGCCTCTGCTAGGTTTTCTTGGTGATGGCAGGAAAACTTGGGTTGGTAAAGGTGGTTCTTCCACTTCTCTGGTCATCTGGTGGACGATAGAGATAGTGGTTGGCTTTGTTTGCATGGTATTGCACTTTTGTGACTTTTTTCCCTGTTTTTTTTTTTTCGCTCTCTGTGTTTTGTAACATACCTGCTAGAGCGATCCGACTTGTTGGTCATGTGGTCATGGTTTTGATGGAACGGGTTTGGGAGGCAGGTTGCACCGTTTCGCCGGCATGGTTCACAGATGTAAGTGGCGACGAGTTTGTAATTACTAAGTGGCCTAGGGTTCTCCTAAGTTGATGGGCTCTATGCATTTAGGCTTTAGTTTTCAGCTTGGCTTTTACCTTTTCATTCTTATTTTTACTCTCTCCAAAAGGTTCGTAGATCCTCAAGTTTGAGATATGTCTTCAAGAGTACCCGCATTATTTATTTCAAACTTGGAATTTCTTGTAGTTTTTGGACGTGCTTCATTGCTCCTTTAACCGCTCTTTTGATAATTACACATTTGTTGGTTATTATGTGTAATTTCGCTGATCAATGAATCAATTGTCATTATCTAAAAAAAATTATATATCATTCATGCTAGATAAAAATGTAAAAATACCAATAAATATATAAAAAAATAGACCTATGACTTTACTCTCTTTTTTGTTGCACAAGTGACACATGATTCTATTTTATCATCAATCTTTTTTTTATTTATTATCAAATAATCAACTCATATATGATAACTAATCTATTATGAGTCGAACTCACGAATTCTCACTTATTAAAGGGAGAATTATGTTAATTGACCAAATAGTACTGGGCTACCAACTTCTAATTAGTTACTAAATTCTTTTTTTCTTGTTCCTTTTTCTGTTCATTTTTTTATTGGCTTCTTGAAATTTTTCATTTTTCCTTTATATATGATGAAAAAAAAAATTTTAAGGAGGGTTGGCGTCATCTATTTTAATAAAAAATTTGAGTGTTGAATAAATTGCATAGCTGAGAAATTTGATATGTCTCTGCCTCTCAAAAGAGAGTTCTCTACTCTGCCTCCTTTTGTTGGTGGAGGCCGTATACTTTCGATCTGGAAGGATGGTTTTGCCTCTTTCTATGGTCCAAACTGTGGAGGTGAAGATGAGTCTCTCCGTCGAAACCTGCCTACTTCTCTCTCTCAAGCTTCTGTTGGTGGAAGTGATGTCGTCAGTGAAGTGATTGGTGGCGCTTGGTGTCTACAGCTGTCATGGGCTGTAACATCTGGGTCGCGTTGGAGACCTGATGGATCTGATCGGGTATGGAATTTGAGGCTGGGTGTTCCATGTGGCGGTGGTGCTCTCGGGCATGGCTGGGACTGGTTGTTTCTATTAGAAGATAAAGGGACCGGTGGTACTCTCGATTCTCCTTTCCTGGTAGAGGTGGATACCGGGCTAGATTTGGGTATTGAGGATGGTGGTGGGGTTTGTTATCTTCTGCTGGAATGGGGTCAATTTCTGTTTGGGTTCCTTGCTGGTATGGGTGGCATCCAAGAGGGTGCCATCAATGGTGGTGGTAGCACAAGCATCGAATTCCGACTAGTGTTTGGCGCCAGTGGCTTGACTGTAGTCTCACCTAGGGTTTGCCTCAAGTGTTTTGGTAGGGTCTGGTATTGGGCTGCTAGGGTTCTATTTTGGGCTCATGGTGTTGTTTAAATTTTGTTAGGTCGCAAAACCTAATTGCTCTGAGGATCATTTTACTACATTAGCTTAGAAGTTTCTATGTTTTTGTTTGAAATAATAGTGCATGGACTTTCTAAAAGGTGGGTGTACTGAGGGTACCCTGGGTCTTATTCTTGTTTCAGAATATGTTTTAGGGCTCCCTAAGGAACAGTTCTTTCTGTCGACCCCATAGGGGTGTTTCATTTTTGTACTGCTTGCTGAATATATATAATGGGCTGACCTATTTTCATCGAAAAAATTGCATAGTTGGAGATCCTATCTTCATAATTTGTAATTTTTTTTTTAAAGATAGTTTGTAGTGCTTGTGATTTTTTTAAATTTTAAAACACTAACTCTTCCTTTGATAAGCCAACATTTCGTAATGAACTAATTAGTATAGCTAGTATAGATCAAACAGTAGTTATTGAAATAATATATATATATATATATATATATATATAGGATTTTTCTCAGGTGCGGACTTCCGTATCGAAATTTCAGTATGGATTTCCGGTTTTCACCTACTTTCCGATCACATATTTTGATATTAACCGTTCAGTTTTTAGGTCCTAATGTATAGATCATCTCTGCAAAATTTCAGCCAATTTGGTTATCGTTAAGGTATCCAAAACTGCAATTTACACGAATGAACCGAATATGTCGAACCGGAACCGTTCGTGTACATTGTTGTAATTTGCAGTTTTTGAGGCCTTAATGATCACCAAATTGGCTGAAATTTTGCAGAGGAGATCTATACATTAGAACCTAAAAACCGAACGATTAAGATGTGAAAATGTGACCGGAAAGTTAGGGAAATCCGTACCGTACCATGGGACGGTAGACGTCCGCACCGTAGCCGGACTCTGTGTGTGTGTGTGTGTGTGTGTATATATATATATATATATCTTTGATGTTAGAGATAAAACTTACATGCCCAGCAAGGATGTAAAGAAAAAAGTTGAATGCACCTTTAACCCATATTCCAATCCTTTCTAGTTTCTTGCTTGATAGGTAGATTTGACAAACCCTGAGGATGTATTGAAATATTAGAAGGACATTGAGAATCGTTCTTTGAAGGAAAAATTTAGAGCCTCCCATTTTGAAGAAGACAACTACTATTGCCACCTGAAAAATACAGCTATATATCATAAGTGAGATAAAAAGAAATTAAAAAAAACAGACCAACAAAATCAAAATTGGGAATGACAGTAGTGTTACCTGCGGAATTGGAAGAAGAACAAGAAAATCAATCAGGACAGAGAGAGATAACCAAGGCATCCTCCCATTTATTGCCTCTACTATGGACTTCATCAGTTTTTGCAACAGAGATGATGTCGGCCTGGCTTCAGAGTCAAAGTAGGATTCGGTGTCCGTGTGGGAGTCGGGGTGTTGGTCGATGGTCCAATCCCGAACTTGAGATACAATATGCAATACACTAGCAAAATCCGTCACCGATCGTAACACAAGAAGTGTATTCCTTAGTTTTTTGTCAACTCCAAGACACTTGTTTTCCTGATTGATGATTGGAATATAAAAGAAGAAAGGATCCAACGACACTGCAATACATGTCAGAATCGCCTTCCTTCTTAGCAGTTTCCATGTATATTTGATGGGTAAAAGAATTATATGTGCCAGACATACAGTCCCAATTTTAATGTAGTCTATTGGACTGTCTGCGTTGGAGATAGCCTCACACAATGTCCAACTGGGAGTAAATATCAGTTCCCAGCAAAATTGTCCAATTGGATAAATAACGGTTGACCATAGTTGTCTAATTAGATGAGTAACTGTTGACCACAATTTTCTCATTGAAGCTGTAGCTGCTGACCTCTCCAAATGGTACACTGGTGGCGATGGAAGGCTGGTAAAACAAAGAAAAACAAGAAGATGCAACCATCGAACGGGAAAAGAAAAACGGATTAGATCGGGTTAACTTATAATTAAGTTGGGCATATACATGAGTATACTGACACGTAGGGGGTTCCAAGCTTCACCTGAGTAATGTTTTAGGGCGTGGTTATTGATTAGTAACGTTTACAAAATAATTTTTGATTTTTTCAGACACAGAACTTGATACAAAAAAAATACCAGATACATTTTCTTCTGGATCGACAAACTCACTAACATACTAGCTCTCCCACTAATTGACCGATTTGTGATCCGCCGATCGACAAACCAACGACCTTACAAGTCAGCAACCTTACCAGTTAACTTCACCTATCAACTATCAAATCCCACCACCAACTACCAAACACGTAATCTCACCGATCTGCTGCAATGAGTCCACAAAACAGAGGTACCCTACTGAACAATTTGAGCTGTCAATAATTTACACATATAACTAACCTTACGGCGACGCTCTCGCCCGGTTGGTTTTCCATTGCTTTCACCTATATGTCGATCTACGATGGATAAATACCAGCTGGTAGCAATTGCATGTCTGAACGTACGTTAACCCTGAAAATATAGAGATTTTTGGCAGGGAGAGCTGAGATAGAGTATTTGCTCGAGTAATTAACTAAAGCCTGAACTTGAAGGGGAAGATCACTTCAGTATATACAGTGTATCGACCAAGATATGAAATAAAAGATAGGAGACACAATTATTGTGATTGTCCTGTATATCGTGCGTCCAGCTAAGGTGGCGCAGATCTATGATCGTGCGCAAAAATAAAGTAAATAATCATAAAGTGAAAATGGTGTCAAGAGTCAAGACTGATCTTAAAATGGGAGAAGTCTAGAATAATGGGTCTGAAAGGGCGGAAGTCTCAAATTGAGATGCCAAGCCCCTACGCGGAACCCAGCCCAAAAACTTGAAAAACATAAAAAATAAAAAACTGATTATCTCGAATCTAACGACCTAAGTAATTCGTGCGATTAAATTTATTGATAACATTAAAGTAAATAATTTTTTGAATGGTGTTAGATTCGAGATAAAAAAATTAATATTACAAGAATGAGACTGGTGTAAATTTTACTGTTTAATATATGGTATCAGTTCTGTTTGCCAAGAGAAATGACCTCCATTGGAGTATCCTTTCTTAATTATACTAGATAGGAAAAAAATTGTGGCTGCTGGGATTCGAGCCCAGGTCTCCACGGCCACAACGTGGAATTCTTACCACTAAACTACAGCCACAGGATGAGTGTTGGTTTACATTCAACTACATAACTATACATATTTTTTTCCTTTTCTCAGAACATCCTATACCCTTGCATTTGATTTCAACATCCGAAATCGCTCCTCTCTAAGCTTCAGTCGAAGATGTGTCCGGCCTAAAAGGAGACAAAACAACCTTACTAAAAGAATGATGCCACGAATATGGTTGAACATTGGATCAGAACTATAATTAAACGCACATCTGCGGAGGTCATCCATTAACTTGATTTGTATTTGCTAATTGCTATTAACATTCTCCAGCACTCCCTAATCTCTAATAGATAGTATCCCAGTTTTCCAATTTGAGTAGTGAAAAATCAGTATCATATCGGCACTTAGTTATGAACATGCCGTCGAGGTTAAGTGAGAGTCCGCTGCAGCCAGTGTTACATTCTCGGCGAAGATATATCAGCTGTTAATGTGGTGAACCAGTGGAAAGTCTATGAGGATTCTAAAGGATGATGTCTCTGCTCCTCTGTGATATTGTACACTGCCATTCATGATCTTCACCAGATTTTGGCTGAGGTGTAAGCCGAGCCCTTCCCTTGAGACGCGATTGCTGTCATGAAACATCTCTTGAATCAAATAATCTGGCATTCCTGGTGCTGGATGAGTGATTCTGCAATGTCAATTACGTGTCTTAGTCACGGTCATCAGTTATACAGACAGCTTTGACTAGCAATGGAGAATATCAGGCCTGATATATGGACACAGACAAACGAGACTTACCGAAACTCGACATGAACAACGTGCATTTTAGTCCCTACACGTTCCTTGGTTGGAATCGCTGTGAGAACAACCGTTGATCCATCAAAAGCAGGGGTGAACTGGATTGCGTTTGTCAAGAAATCTGAGATGACTTGTTGTAGCCTCAAATTGTCTCCATACAAGACCATGGTTGACACCTCAGCTGGTGAATCATGGATGACCTGCACCTGCCGCTCCCGACTCAAGATCATAACTTGATTTATGACAACTTCCAGAGCTTCACTGAGGTTGAATTCAACAGAATTCATCTCCATGTAGCTGTAAGTAGGTACTCCAAAAATCAAAGGTTGTTCGGAAGGTATACAGTAAAATTTATTGTCCAAAGCCAGAATGGTGAAACTATTATGACCAGCGAAAAGCAGAATAGAATACAAAACAAACAAATTGACACTGAAAACTGACCTCATGAAATTCTTTTGTTGCATGTCAAACTATCAAAAATAGTTGTTACCATCTAATATGATATTGAAACAAGTGTAGTTATTGACTTGACAATTATGCAATATCTCTATTGAAAAGACAAAACAAAAAAGAACATACCACTCCTCCATACTTTCAACATCAGTGTCATCAACAATCTTGGTCAATTGTTCCCGACACAATGTGCTCTTCTTATGTAGCTGCTGCTGCTCTTTGCTTAAATTAGAAGACCCCATTAGATTTTGCATTAGCATAATCCCACTTAGAGGCTTTTTGATTTCTTGACGAATATAGGCCACTTTCCTAAGACTATCAGCTGCAGCCTGCTCTGCTATTCTTTGCACCTGCATAGCATACTGAAGCTCTGGACTAGCAACATATATAAAGCACAAAACCCCAGTTATCCTTCCTTCTTCATCACTTCTCTTGTTAGCAGAAAGTAATGCTTCAACGTAATTACCCTGCAGATCAAAAAATCCAAAAAACAATTTACAAGCATCCTGGCCTGCAAGTACTCCATTCAGCAGTATCCTAAGCTTGGTTAATGTGTCATGATCTTTAACACGACAGCCAAAATTGCTAACTGTGAAGACTTCCCCAAGTAGTGCTCGACCAACAGCTTCTTCCCTTCGCAAACCAGACAGATTTTGCATAGCATCATTCCATTCCGAGCAATGACAGTTTTCATCAATCATAAATATTGGAGGAATCAGTGCAGAAGGACCATTTCAGTTGTGGCAACACGCAATTCATCCACTCTCTGCATCCTGTCATCAACTGATGGACCAGTCACAATCATTTTGGAATCATCCACAATATTGTCTTGCAATGATTCTCTCAATATCAGCTGTAAAGAATGGATGACATCCATTTCAACATCTTCCCATGGTATGCTTCGTCGCTTAACTACCTCCAAAAAAGCCTTGAATGATGACCTGGGGTGCATCTTTCTTCCATCGTCCTTCTCATCAGGATCATGCTTTGCACCACTCCACTTGATTTCCTTTGCGGTGTGGGACCGAAACCAAAACAGGAAGTCCATTGAAGTAATTCTAATCGCAGCCATTCCACAAACTTCATCGCCAAGATCTGAAGCACCTGGATAGCCAGCTTCCATAAGGCTATCAGTACTTAGGCCTGTGCTCTCACTATGGTATTCAAGAAGCCAAGCAGCAATATCTCCAACTTGTGCCTCGGATGGGGTGACCCCAAGTAACCACACTTTCTTTCTGTAATACAGTGCAGCTCCATCACACTTAACAAGATCCATCACATTAGGTGATTGAGTAACAATACCTAGAGGGGCATCCCTAAGGAGCATGTCACAAAGCAGAGATTGTGTTTGCATTATATGTTTCTCCCTTGACTGAGCAGCCAACTCCACTTCTTTGTGGATCTGTACAGCAAAGACTTGCATCAAAAACTCACATGCGTACCTCAAAGGAAACGGAACAAATCTAGGAGTTGTGTGATGGCAGACCACTAAACCCCACAATTTTCTTCCCTTCTGCTGATCATGCTCCATCTCACCATCGTCGCCATTGATTGTCACAGACATTACAAGAGATGCAACAGAACCCATGTTTGCCATATACTGTGCATGACAATCATGAGGAGACCTCAATGCTGATCCACAAAGACTCAATGGCTGAGCTAATGTTTTGTCTTGAATTACTTTAACTGAAGGGGCAAAACAATCACATATCATCCTAACTTTGTTCTTCATAAAGAGGAATCTTGAAGCCTGTGGTATATCAGTGGCTGGGTAGTGCAAACCCAGATAAGGTTCCAGGTCGGGTCTATGGCACTCAGCAACAACTTCCCCATGTTCATCTTCATGAAATTTATACACCATCGTGCGATCATACCCCGTCAAATCACTAACTTCCTTCACTATAACATCACATAACAATGATATATCCCCACTTGGCAAGGACTGCAATCTTGAGATGGCTTTGGCAGCAAGCTTATAAGATTTCAATGCCCCCGCAGCAGTGACCGGAACATCATCTTGACCTACTGGTTCTAAATCTATTACTAAGCCAACATCAACTCGATGCAGAATTGCATAAAAGGGCTTACCCGAGGTTTTACAATGCACCAATATGGGATTGAGAAGATTAACTTCCACATGATTAGCTGCTTTCTGCAATGCAGCAGCACCTGGGGACTGAAAGAGCGTGCGGACATCTGTTCCAAAAGTCAAAGCTTCTTGCTGCCCAATATTTGGAACAGTATGGGGGGCCAAGTCCAACATTTCTGGGGCATTTTCACTGTAGGCAAGAACACTGAAACTTTGCTCATCAATAGCAATCAAGCAACCAAATGGTTGAATGAGCCGGCCTCTCTGCATATTCCGGAGGTAAGCTGATACGGTGGCGGAGAGGACATTGCTAGTTGAACTTGAGATATTACAGTCAACTGAGGCGGAGTAATCAAAAGACCGTTCAGATTCTCTGAAGTCTACATCTAGCTTTGCATCAATGGGTGTCTGCGAAACCACATGAGCCCCATGTTTTGATCTAGAAGAGCTACTTTTAGAAGGACTTGTCTTGTTCAAAGACACTGATGACATCTCTCCAGCCTCGTTACGCTACAACTTTATTCTTCCTTCCTCCCCAAACGAGCTTAGTTCAATCAATCCAACACATATGCACCCAACAATGGTGTGTACCCCAGAATCCAAATTCTTCCTTCCTTCCCGAAAAGATGAGATTCTTATCAGGTGAAGTTGAAATCCAAACTAATAAACTCCTGGTACTCTTGGTCACTGGAATCTACCGGACCCAGGAATCACCATGAAACCAGGAAAAGAGAGAATCAACCAACAATTGAATGCCAGAAAGGGAATCCCTTTTTCCAATCACCAAGAAAAGCTTGACAAGAAAGATCTCTGTACAATTCAATTGGTCTCATAAAATCATGATTCTATTCTCAAGCAAATACCACCAACACCAGAAAAGGGTCATCACAAAACCTCTTTACAACGTCAGAAAGCAGAACCCAGCTAAAACCCACAAAGTTCCCAACTTTCTCACAAACCCATTTGCACAAACTCAATTACACAGCTTAAACCCCTCCCAACTTCTTCAGAAAGCTGAAAAATTGAAGAACCCTTTTTTAGATACTCTACCTAGTTGACATTCCAATCCCTGCCGACAAATTTCATATCCCCAAACCACGATTGCACACAGGATTCTATGATTATAAAAATCCAAAACCGAATAAACTTATGGTGAAGAGGGATGGGTTTGACTGACCATTAAAGCTTGCAGGGTATGGATGAGCCAGACACGTGAAAACTGACCAGAATTCTTGGGACTCCGGACTCTTCACCACCCCAAGTGCATAAGCAAGAAATAAAGCAAGCAAGAAAGACTGGCTGATTGTAACTCATGGGCCTTTTTGTTCATTTTAGGAGTACGAGGCGGCGTGTTAATATTTACTGTTTAACTCCTTTTGGTGTTATTCAGAAGCTGGAAGAAAAGGCCATTTTTTTGTTGCTTCTGGTGGGGTAAGAGCAGTTAAATAGGCCAAAACAGAAAACAAGAAATCAAAAATGTCAATACTTTCATAATGATGGTAATAGGAAATTAGCAAGAAATAAGGTTATGGGCCTATCTGTTGATGAACATTCACTCAAAAAGACAAAACCATTATGCATCATCATCATTATAGAGTACAGCCATATTTCCTCTGCTACATGCTTTACATGTATTTGGGTGATTTCATGAGCTTGTACTGTTCCAAATTATCAATCCTTAGTAGGCAAAAAATTACTGGAAAAAAAATATATAAAGAATTTAACCCTTTTTTTTTTCCTGGTGCTGGAGAAAAATTCGATTTTGTATGGATCCAACAATTATGAATAGAAAAGGGCATGCCCATGTGGCTAGATACAAAGATGCTCCAAAAGTTTTGAAGCGGGTGGTCCTTTCGGTCCTTCCCAACTCCATGGCCAACATGCAAGAACGAGCACGTGATTTTGACACTACATTTTCCGAATTCGCCGGTGCCTTGCAAATGGGGATTTGTTCTTTGTCAATTTCAATGGTGCGGGTTCATTAATCAAGTTGCATCTGTTAGTTGGTTGTTTATGAGTTGTATTGGGATAACCTATTTCAACCCTCGTTCGACTCTATTGGAGTAGGCTTATTCTTGTAAGTTTTATGACTTTCATCGTTACTACTTATTACTTTCTATTATTATTGATAAAATTCACATATTTTCTTAAAAGTTAATAAAAAGAAATTATTGTTATAAATATTATATAAATGTGGTTGTCCACTGTAAATACTCATTAGTTATGTCCTTATGATGTAAACAATACTCCTATATAAAGGGGTCTAATGAGAATGAAATACACACTTCTACCTCCTCCATACTCTGTTTCTCTCTTCTATCTCTATATTTTTCTCTAGTTTATAACACGTTATCAGCACGAATTTGCTCTTATTTTTCTTCTTCTTCTTCTTTGAACTCCATGATGATCCGCAAGCCTTATGGTGCAACATAGTTGCTTATGATCAAGGCTAATAATCTATGAGTTTTCTTCTTTCTCTCCTAGATGAATATCAATTTTCATTATGCGATCATTTACATATATTTGTATGTATCTTTTATATGATATAATTGTTGAAAATTTATATTTCATATACGACAATGAGAACTACATGTTCCATTGCTCAAGACTCGAGTCCTCTGACCGAGTAGTCTTAGAACCTATGGTTCTATAAACATCACACGAATGTTTTTCTCGTGTGTTCCCTATGGGATCCATTGTTCATATTTTTATGAACTCTTCGAAACCTTTGTTTCGTATATGAATTTTTCATAGAACATACTGTTCTAATAATTATGGATCCTAATATACCTCATCTTTTCTCTTTGTAGAAAGATGATGCATCTGACATAATTATGGATCCTAATATACCTCATATGTTCTAATAATTATGGATCCTAATATACCTCATCTTTTCTCTTTGTAGAATTATGGATCCTAATATACCTCATCTGACATACTGTTCTAATAATCATATTTATTATGTTTAAATTACCTTTATTACAAATCTTTCATAACTGAATTTGTTATGAGTATTTGTTGCAAGAGCCACAATTATCATGATAATATTTTTAATTGCCATGATCTTGTAGTTATTGTTATTAATAACTCATTTTATTATCATTCTATTACCATTATTTGATACTTACCATAGTTATTTATTTTATGTGATCATAATGAACATTTATTATTTATGATTATTTTTGTCATATCTACCTCATATGATTATGTCGTGTGTGAAAAAATAACAAAATTTATTTTGCCTCGCTGGGGATTTGAACCCAGGTCTTTTTGGATGCAAACCAAATATCCTAACCAATTAGACTACAACAGTTTTATTGATTATTTTGTTATAATGTTATATTAATGCATATTTCAATTACTGACTCTAAATGAATCTGCCTCTATTTTGGCATATGGTACTCACATATTGGTATCAAAAATATCAATTATATTTTCAACAGAATCGAGGTATGTATTTTCATGAGTTTGACAACTTCAATTTAATTTCCTCTTATTATCTTATCTGATAATTTGATATAAAATTGTCACTCATGTTTCTTGTTTCAATTACATGAGGACTTAAAATTCCTCCACTGATTGTTATACAATCAAATAGATCGAAACATCTTGTTTCTTGATCTCCAATTACGTCAGGACCTTTGTCCCGTCTCTTTATGAGTACATGTGAACCTCTGTTCACTCCACTTTTAGAACATGCTTCTAATCGTGAAGACTCAAACCAAATGCTTTGAGTATGAGGGCTATGGTCCCTAAATCTATTATTAATGGAGTATATGCTTATACCCTGTTAATGTCTAAAAGTCTAGCGGTAGCTGGACCTTAGTTAACGCTGATCCGGTGGGCGGATCGATATGTGTTGTTCTTGTGATTCCCGTTACCTGTCAAGTAAAATACAATGGGCGTCAGAGGGAGACCGCGCCGGGCGGTCTTCAACTCTCCGATGCCTAAGTTAGTCAATGTATTTATGTTGACAAAGTAACAGTAGGTAAGTATTGAATGCGTAATTAATGAGGAGAGAGGAGAGAACCTTTTATAGGTGAGGAAGAGACTGATCTTGTCTTTGTTTTCGATGTGGGACTGATATGCTTCAGTTCCCAGTTTCAGAAGCTTCTGATGCCATCTTAGCGCGGCGCGTGGCGGCGCGTTGGTGGCGATCTGGAGGTGGTCCGATGCTGAGGTTGTAGCCCGTCTGGCGGTGTGTCTGTATGTCATTCCTTTGGTTGGAATTTAGTACCTTTGGCGGTACAATGAGCATGGCCCATTATAGCTAATTATGCTTGCAAATGTACATGTATGTACATACCCATATGGACTACTGTCCTAGACTCAAATTTGAGTATATCATTTTGACATTTTTCAGTGTCAAACAATAATATGAACTACGTGTTCATTAATAAATTTTGAACCATGAATGTTCATGATAAATATAATGACAAACATAGTTGTCTTGCATGCATATAATGCAACTATGGACATGATCCATTGCAATTGTTGATAATTTTCACAATTGATGCTTCCATAAGCTAAGATAACAATCATCTCAAGAGCTGCAGATCTTGATTGATGGCCGGCTCCAACTGATCGAGCTCGTATTATGTTACCTATGTGGAATATATTGCATATATTTGGTGATGAAATTTTCACCTAAATTAAGTTGTATTAATCAACTATAAGTATATTACTGTATACTATATCATGAATTATAATTTTCATTGATCCAAATAAAAATTATTTTGGCGTGACCAATGTGTCTTTATTTTATCTTCTATGTCATGTAGATTCATCTACATACATATTTTACATTGTTGTATAATACAACAACAGTTGCATACCTTCCTAATAAGGGTATTATAATTTATCGCATTTCTGCGAGTTGTCACTTCAATAAGACAATTCTCCGGTCATTAGGAGGAGAAATATTATGAAAAACGATATAAATTGGTGTGTGATATTTATCCACCATGTCTTATTATTATCTAAATAAAAAGTCTCAATCAATTATGAGAAATTGAGAAAGTGACACTTATTAAAGACAAGTTTTTGACCTAAAAATTGGTTTGGGCCTGCCACCCACCAATGGATTTTCAATCCAATATTTATA